>DWOQ01000652.1:0-10739 GCA_018251115.1 Codatractus alcaeus
TTATATTCCGTTCTTACATTTTTGTATAGCTGTTTAATTAACTTACATTATCTTCATTCAACAACTTTTGAAGGTGGTAGAACTTGTTTGGGTCGACCGGGGAGGTACCACCGCCACCCTCGTAATCCTCTGTGAAGCAATTTCTGTGTTTCGGTTTGGAGAGACGTGGTTGCCGGCCATACTTAAATACGAGGTGAACGTCTTAGTCCTCAGGGGTAGCAACGCATCTGTGATCAAACTTAGTTATGATTTAATTGTACTTAAGAATGATTACTTATGTTCATGGGCCGCATTTACCACTTACCATCAGGTGGAATGCATGCTCGTTTGCTACCTTGAATCGATAAAAAAAATTCAATTAATTTTGTTTGAAATATGTATCGAATTGATAAAAAACTTTAATATTCAAATTAGTTTTGATGAACGAAAGTATTTATAATCATGAGTTATTGTTTTTTGTCAGATTGGATTTACATACATATGTACTATATTTTTCTATATCTACTGCCCTGTGGGCGTCCGTCGAGCTAATTATATTTAACCGCCGATATACTGGTTTATCTAGTGCGTGTAAACCGCAAACATGACTTAATTACAGTCACTGAAGTCTGTAGTTGTGTTGGTTATAATTTATTATAATTCGGACGAAATATATACTTTAAATCTGTGGAACAAGATCCAAGGCATTTTAAATAGTACGCAACAAAAAATTATGTAATAAAAACGTTATCTCTCGTTTGCAATTAACTTTTGAATTGCCCTCACGATATGTAATGCTGTTACATTGCCACGTTCATTTCTCCACACACACAAATCAATGTAAGAAGCGAACGCAACACTCAGATCGCGTATAGAGATCCCTCCACAAAAACATAGACACTTACCTACGCGTATAACCGCACATGTATTCCTCGGCGACGTCCCTCAGAAGCCGGCTTTTAAGAGGCCGAGTGAGTGGAGAGCGGTGTTGCGATCGGCTTCACTGCACACCCTGGCGACAGTAAAAAATATGAGCATCCCCCCGATACACCCACCCCTGCGCCATCTTGAAAAACTTTGTCACTTGTAGCCACAAATCGATCTGTGTCTACGCGGCCTACGCCGTAGGTCGCGTAGGCGGCTCTATTGACGTCGTGAAGATAAGGCTTTGAATTATATGCCCACTGGAATAATCCGTTCTCGTAAAATATACGCCATAGTGACATAATATAATTATTTTCATCTAATGTCAGTACCCTTTTACTTCCAAGCTAAAGAATTTACTTTAAAAGCTAATGAGTAATATGTATTATCGTCGTTATGTAAATATTTATCCAATTTCTTCAAAAGAGTTTGGCAAGGTCTAGTATATTCTTGAGACATGATGGGCTAGTCTTAACCCGTTTCAAGGTTATGCGACTGGTGCCTAGCAGTGGGATAGTGATTAGTAATAAATATGAAAATTGAAAATATGAAAATGAAACCACATGTAATATGTATATACGAACGTGAGTACTCGTTACTATGTTAGTTTAAATACGTAACGTAATACTCACTCATCTATGTACGCATTTGTATTGTATTTTAAGCATTGTCAAATCCCCTTTCAGCTTGACTTTTATTGTCATTTAAATGATAATCAATAAAAGGATTTGTAAGGAATTATTCACATGGCTACCTTGACAAAACAGATACACCCTGTGGCTACGAGATCCATTATTGAATGTAACATTGGAATTAAAACTTTATGTAGGGCTGTTACCGAATATTTTTGAATGTTTGTTAATGTAGTTAGTACTTAAGATTGAATACAAAACAGGAACACCTAAGGGTCACAGCAGGTGTCTTTAGAATTTTCCTTGTAATGTCTATGTTGTTTGGGCAGTCAATGCGCAAATAAGAAGTTCGAAACACATTGAGATGCTCATAAATATTATTATAATATTATGTTATATTATATTATTTGCTTTTACACAAAATTGTTACATAACATGGCTGGCGGTTCCTCAGTCATCGGCTTATATTTATGGTCCTAATACTAATAATAATAATATATATTCAAGTACAAAAATGTATATGTATATGTTTTCCAACAGCGATACTATATGTTATAGTATATATATACGGTCCTTAGTATGTACTATACATATATGTCATATTATTACCCGGAATACAGCAATAGATGTTATCTATATATAAAGTATACTACTATGCTATATATGTATATAGTATAGTATCATATAGTATAGTATCATAAATAGTATCATATATTAAGTAAGGTACCAAATTCGTGACCTATATTATGTGGGAGACCTGTATAAGTTGGTAAGTTTCTCATATCCATTGGTTACACCATTTCACATCAGATGGAAATTAAAAAAAAAAAACAAGCGATTTACCTCTTTTAAAATTGCAATAAATGTAACGATAGTATAAAATATTACTCTACGACTTGATACGATAACTACCGCAGATTTAAAATTAAGATATGTAATATTTCATGTCTATATTGGATGGGTTTAAGCGGAACAATTGGCCATGATTAGCTATCTGTTCTGCAGATTCACACATTTTACAAAAAAATAACCCCAATCATTGAGGTCAAGGAAAGGGAACAACCCTTGACATTTGTGCAAAGACAGGTAGCGAGAGATATAACCTTTAATTTCTTACAAGATAGCTGTATGGTCGTTGTCACTTTGAAAGGGTAGAGGCAACCGAAATTAGAGCTACATTCAAATAAACGGTGACACGCCGATTGTTATAACAAACCGTGCGAAATCTATAACAAAGGTTAAGAAAAAACGGCAAAAAGCTCTTTTTTTTCTACCCAAAAATCCAAAAAGCGTAACGAAAGGGTAAAAACGCATAACGTAACCCTGTGTAACGTGTAAATTTTGCGCATTTCGTCTAAAATAAGTATTAAAAAAATGTATCTCGTAATCGTAATTTGTCTCTATCGTATATTCCATAAAAATTGGTAGCATTCAAGTCTTAACATTTCATAGTAGTGTCCAGTTATATTTTAATATAAAATCATATATGTAAACACAATTATCAGTAATTATTATACCCTCGTCTTCAGGGTTAACTTATAATTACTAAATAACCAAATGTAAATAAGATACATTGCTATATTATTTCACTTAACGGAAATCAAATAATGCATTTAGATTATTTATACAATTAATAATTGTAAACACGAACTCCCACTCAATATTATAATAATTTACTTCCTTTCCTTCCTTTAGTCAGCCGTAAAAGTGAATGTAGCTGCAATAACCGCTTAGCAATAATAGAGCGCTAAGAAAAATAAATGCAGACGAAGCAATCGAAGTAAACAAAGCTTTGCCTTCTGAGTTCATTTCAAAGTAAACTCATTTAACAAATCAACTGTGTAAGTATGATTATTATCAGGCTATCTTTTGTCCGCGGCACAGGGGTACGAAACAAAGGTATGTGAACTGTTCAATCCCGCTCTGACTTATAAAATGTCCGGATAGGTTTATTATTTAAGAGTTTTATCAAGTGAGCTCAGCTTTGTTCTTCTTTAAGTAAATGCTGCTCCCTTGTTTAAATAACTTAGGAGTTTATGTTATATGTACCTGCATAGTTTAACTGTGGGATTTGTACTCTTATTTTTAACTTGTTTTGGTCCGTATTGCACGTTATATTAAATTGGATGACGATGCAATAAACTAGTTTCATCGAATAACTAATCGAAATTTATTTGATTAAATTAGAAATTTAAATACCCTCTAGTGATGATGAAGAGCATCTGATTACTAAGAACATTCTCGATGATAATACCTTACCAATTTAAAGCTATAAGTATTCATGCTATTTGTTTCGCTATTATGGTGATTTACCGTATTTGTATGTGGTACGCTTGCTGCGACAAACGTGCATTTTTCGACGTTTTTGCTCGATTTTAACGATGGTACGGAACCTCTCGTGAGCGGGTCGAGCTAACATATGGTCATTTTTTAAAATCACGGCCAATATTGGTTTATGATTTTATTGTTTGTTCTCAAATGATTCCATACCATTTTAAATCGACATAAATAAACTAGTTACATTGTTAACTCATCATTGTTTAAATTTTGGGGACGGAACTCCTATCATAATAAAAAGAGGTCAAGGTACAGTTTACCATGATAGAAATGTGAGCTACAAAATATAGAATATTTATTTTTTAGGATAATTCTTCTTTGATTTGATAATTTGAAGATCCACTTCAACAGGAAGCTAATTTTATACTACTCCCTTAACTTATTTTGTACAATGTGTGAATTTTATAGATCTTCTTGTAGTAAAACTGCCAAACTCGATTTTCACTCTCCCATAAAAGCTACCTGCTACCTACGTACGTATCTCTCGCACGCATCGAAATAAAAACGACTCAAGCACAATGCTGCAAGAAAATCCATTTTTATGTATAAACGCGCAAATCAGATAATCCAAATTGCTTTTTAGACGTGAACTCAATTTTGACGTGTATTCCACTTTATCGAGCGCAGATAAATTGAGTGAGATACGGGTGGGGGCCTACTTAGCTCCAAGGCAATAATGTATGGGCGAATGCTGAGTAATGTGGATGGTGTAATGTAATGCGATCTGATTTTTTCTTTCGATACCACTGACGGCCCAATTGGTTGGTGTGTATTGGAGCTGAAGTTATTTCACAAAATTACTTTTAATTTCACAATTGCATTTTAATTTAAACCATGCATTTTGTGTACTTGACAGATGATATCAGCCTGTAGTAAGTATTTATACCAGTTAAGGGGATATCGGGCTTGCCGATAACAGATGCACTTATATCTATCTATCTATCTGAGGACTTAATTAGAAAGTCTCCACTTAAACATGAGTCGGACAGAAAGGCTTCGTTACCGCTGTCATTAAGATTAGACAAGAATGTCCAAATAAACCACATGCCTACAATTTTGCGGCAGACGCGGGTATGATAATTTTATTTATCTCTTTATTTGTGAGTGTGAACTACTATAACAGCCATAGTTGTTTACACTCTATAAATATTTCCACAGTCTTCCTATTCAAGTTCATAACATACAGAGGGAATTCCTTGTCTCTCCCTTTAAACCTGAAATAAGTGTTTGTAGTAGTTTTCAAAACCTCTTTTGTTCACTTAGCAGTTAATAAACAAATATAACAGATCATAAGACTGCATATGTTGCGAGGGGGCGCCGTACCTTTGGCAACGGCAGAAAAGTCGTTTGGCACCTTTCTGGGCTGTATATTGAAACTATGCAACAGCGAAACTTGGCTTTGTGCACTGAAGAGAATAATTAATAACAGTTACCCGAAGCCGTTATAACGGCCCAGATAGCAATGCAGGAATATCAGTGAATAGTAAATACGTCAATATGTTTTGATGGATCGAACCCATATGATTCAACCGTGGTTGAGAGATCTTGATTAAAAATTCTGGAATGCCTTACATTTTTCTGAAGTGTATTCTTAAAAAAATTGCACAACATTGTCTCGGCAAAAAGTGTAATAAAAGAGTTAAAAATCAACGCCGTCTCCTGTGTCATTGTGTTGATAGTATAGCGAGTACCGAATGCAGTGTGCGATCGTAATACTTTGTTACCATATCCGACGGAATTTTTCTATTATGTTGCGAATGCCGCTACAAGCGTGATTTCGTTCAACGTTTTTTTCTGGATTTTAATGACGGCGAAACAAAACCCGTCATGCACGATGTGTCTTGCATTTGTCCGATACATTTTATTTTTAAATTTTCCACTTAGATGGGCTATTTGATGGAGAGTAGTTACCGTCGATTATGAACTCTTGCAAGGAGTCGGAAATACATCACTAGCTCTGAATAGTTCTTTTGGACATATTTTTAAAAATCTTATGTTAATAAAGCGTTAATTGTCCTGTTAAGTTGTCCATTTATAACTTATCCATATTTGCTCATTTGCTACTCCTATTATTTAATTGAAATCAAACAAGACTACAAACGACTAGTCGAAGGAAATAATCGAAATATTTGTAATTCACATCAGAAGACCATTCGCGAACAGAGTTAGACAGCTAGCAAGTCGTTCATCTCTTCCCCGATCACAGTGAGACTAGTCGACATTAGCCTCATTCAGTAATTAGCCGACATTATTTTATGAGTACACAGCCCTCCTGTTGAAGATGCATTTAGTAATGAAACAGCCTACTGTAAGCATTACTTATTTTAACCCAGTTTTCTTTTAGTGCATGAAATATGAAACCGCGGGTTAATGTTTACAAAATCGTAATACCTGCATTCATAATGCACATTCTCGTGTATGAATTCGTGCGGGCACTGAAAAATGTTTTAAACAAGAAAATAAGGTTTCGGGATTGCGAGAATTTTAATAAAGGCACTGTTTTTAACTATTATCGCGATATAATGGAATAGAAAAGATTAAATAAACGCCTTTGAGAACTTTTTTTAATGTACCCTCAACATGCGTGTTTTCTCACGTTTTCGTTCACTGTTGAGCAAGTGATAATCAACTAATTCAAGTGTCATACATATAGTTTCATAAATCAGCGGTCGAAGTTAAAACCACAAACTAGGTTTTTTTTGCGTTTTTAAATATCTACAAAACAATAATCTCTATATTTTAGTACCAAGATATATTACCATCTTGGAATGTACACCCAAGTTACGAAATACACGAATATATACAACAGCTGTAGGGTAAGGCTAAGGGTTAAGGACTGTCCAAGTTTCGATTATCTCAAATCCGGAATATCGAGTGACCCCTACACCTAGCCTTTGACCTGACAAAAAGGTTTGTCCCCAATCCGCGGTCCGAGTAATTCACTGCAAGCGGCTTTCACAGACCCCTAACGAAACCAATTTACATGTTGCTTTACGGTTTTTATTGGGTACTAGTTTTGGCCCGCTTCGCTGCCTGAGTTCGAAACTGGCAGAACTTCTTTAAGTTCTCATTTGTGATTCAATCATAAGTTTGTAGTTAAGGAGGTAATAAGAACACTATCCTGCTTTTATGAAAAGTATTATTTCCAAAGTAAAAATATAATATAGAAGTACCGTTTTAAAAATAAATAGTTTTTATGGTTACGTAACCAAAAGGCGCTAATAGAACCCTAAGGCTCCACTGTCCGTCTGACACAGGTCTGTATCTTATAAAGGCTAATAGATACTTGAAATGTTCATTGTGTACAGTCCTGAGCTGCTATTACAAAATAAAAAACAATCCACGCTATCCATGTTGCTATAGCGGCAACGTGTTTTATGGTTAGTTTTTCATAAAATTTGAAATCAATTAATTAGAATTTCAAAGTGCATTCAAATATAAATAATGTCGACAATGGATATTTCTTTTTTAGTAGTCATAATTTATACAGTAGCTGTTATTTTTCATAAATTTCCCGTTGATCAAATTAGCTTTATCGCTTACCTTCTGTACTTGTCCCTCAGGCCAAAGGTTGAGTTTGTAATGACGACGCTCTGGTGCGCCCACTTGGACCTTCCTGGCTTATCTCTCCTGCCTTATACAAATCCGGGCTGTTTTGAACCGATCTCTGTATCAAATTTAATATAGAATACATTCTGGTATTCAGAAATGTATGTGCCATGTTCAGGTCAATAATAATAATTAAATAATAAAAAATCAAATATGACAAATAAACAAATAGAGAGCAAAAATACGAAAGTCCTCAAGGACGGTATTATCTGTATATGTATGCATATTTTTCGATACTGTCGAGAAATAGCAATCAAGGGATATCGCTGATAACCTAAAATGGGCAGTGACTAGTTTTATGTGTTTGATCAGTCATTAATAAGCCAACAGTCGAGAAGAATTTGTGAAATATTTGTTATCATCTGCATATATAACAACTATTACACAAGATACAAAATTCTCAACATCTATGCTTATTATATAACAGTATCTAATGATGCATCAACCAAACAATTAACATTAAGTGCCCTAAAGTTTTGATAAAGAAACTTTAGATAGTTAGATATAAGGGTTTACTCTGTGGAAATCAACATTATAAAGTAACGACAAAAGAACTTTGCAACTGCTTACTAAATAATTAACAGTCGTAGAACCGACTTGAGTAAAACATTGTGAAGAAACCTTCAGGCCTGAGAGTGCTATAAAGATGTTTGAAGTGTATGAAGTGTACCAATCTATACCTGATCTGGGTGGTGAACTCACTCTGAAAGGAGATGTAGGCTCCGCAGTAGGACACAAATGAGTTGATGATGATAGACCAATTACCCTGATGACACCTTGTTTGGAAATGAAGCATGTATTGTTGGTGATATGTACCGTGGTGTATAATATTACGTTGCATGTACACGTCTTATTTGGATGGGAGGGGGGTACTAAGTGCACGAGACCACGATTTACAATATATGTATACCATCACATTTGTTACTAAATGTTTGTCTACATGTGATGATATGCGTGCGCGCATTTTAAATTTACTCTCAATTCACATTTTTTATAAAAAAATATCGTATCTTATAAAGAAATAAATAAGTATAACTTCGGAACTATACATGTTACAAAGAAATATGTAGGTACTGTAAACTAAATATCCTTGTAGTACAGCGGTACAGTAACAGCGGTCAAGCCGACGATTACCGTAACGAACAGCTGTGTAACAAACAAATATTGAAATACCAACTTTAAATGGAATTTTGATTTGATTTCTTCGGAACGAATTATAATTTCAAATTATACGAAGATGAAAAATCCGGATCGGACCATCAAAGTTGAGCGAAGTCGGGGGTTTGCAAATACTTGGAGTTGAAGCTTCGTTGTTTAAACTGATTTTTAATGTTGCAAACATTAAAAGTTGCTGAGTACTTAAGCCGTATAGGTAAGATAAAGCGATCGCTGAGTGGAATTTAAGTGGTATCCGGATTTTAAACATTTCAAATGTAAATAATCCGTTCGCTGATGTTTCACTGTTTGTTTTTTATTGAACAAAGAGTATGATGTTGTTATGTTGTAAACTGTTTATTGCGCTAGAATTGTTATTATTATAATAAAAATAAGTGATTTCGATGATTTAAAATTATAACATTATACATTATACAAAACATTATAACATTATACAAAACATATAATTATCGTAAATACATTACCTCTAGGGAATACATTTGAAATGCCTGATTGCGGTATGCTTTACCACGCTTGAAACGAGAACGAAACAACGACACTATATGTCTATCCCGTAGTATTGTAGTTCGCAAACGGATGAAATCATTTAGATTTTTTTTTTCTAAGGTAGCTATGTCGATAGTTTTCATAGCTATGATTTAATAAAATCTTCAGTCATTTCAAGATCATTTCTTTGTTTTAAAACATGAAGATGCACATAATTCCGAAAAGTCAGATGGTCATGCGTATTTGGGATTCAAATCCTGGACACTCAGCATGAGATGCCATATAGGTTATCACAGCTTATATGCTGCCACACTGGAGGCTGCTATGGTTGAACCATTCCTGCTAAGTCAAGAAACCTTTGAAGGTAGAATAAATCTACTTAATGTAACAAGTATTTAATGCGCTTTTCAACAAATAACGAACCGAACGAAACAAAGCAAAATAACAAGGTTGTTTATAAAAGACTTCGCGAGATCAAAGTCTAAGGATTGAAGGCGAGGTTCGGGCTTTACAGAAATCCAGGTGCAGCTTACAAAGGGAAGCTTTCGTTAGATAGATTGGAAAGCTCTTATACTGCGAGTAGGCGGCAAAAAGTTTTAAATGTTCAGGAGGAATACAGTTTATTTGTGGTATTGTGTATCGGAGATCTGTAATCTATGATCACATTTGGTCAGTCACCTTCCTAACTGTTTCTTAGAACTAACTTGGAATGCTCCGAGTGCCAGTTCAAACCTTGTCCCTAAATACCCCTAAAAGAATAATTATGAAACTTATAATTGTAAAGGCGTTGGGATCTGGATACCACTTAAAGATGTGTAACTGAAATGCTTATCAGAAATTTGAATCGGTTCAATAGAAGTATTATTTACAACACAAAGTAAACAAACTGTACCGAACAGTTTCTCAGAAACAGTCTAACCGAGCCAACAATGACCAAACGACTCGTACAGTTAATTAAAGTTAAATGTCATCTCAATTTCAACGGGCAAATAAAAGTCAATCACGCGAATGAATTTAAGCGATAACAAAATAGACCGTTTGGACGTAAATTTAACGAAATGGGCAGATTTGAGCAAAGTAATTACACTGATTAACTTGTTTCAATGGGGAATAGTAAAAGTCTCGAGTCGGACTTGTGCGAGAAGGGTTCCGTATCACCGGTATCAATACCAATTAAAAATAACGTAAACAGAGCCACGTAATGTGCGGCTAGCGTAACAAATACAAATACCATCGCACATCGTAGCAAAGTATTAGTCACACTTCATGTGGATACTTGCAGTTCGCCGCTAAGCCAAAATAGATAGCGTATATTCTTTGAGTACTTGTTATTGGTTTTAGTTTAGAAGCGTTTTGCTTACTTTTGCATTTTTTATTATTTGTTATAGCAGTGATAGCCTAGTGGTTAAGAATTCAGCCTTTCTAACGAAGGGGCGGGGGCACAAAACCCTAGACAGGATCTCTGATTTTTCGAAATTATATGTGTATGTACTAGAAATTAATTATCACTTGCTTGACGGTGAAACCTACACGCCTGAGGGTTCTTTAAAAAAAAAGTCCTCTAAGGTGTTTGAAGTCTACCAATCCGCATTTGGC
>DWOQ01000653.1:0-10737 GCA_018251115.1 Codatractus alcaeus
TAAAACACGGGTACAGCGGCAAACGCAACATGTAGAAATACCGTCAGACATTGTAACAAAACATTACGATGTTACCCTTCATGTTGGTACTCGCACGTCGCCAGAATTGCATAACAGATGGCGTGGATTCCTAAGTAACATGTGTTATTTTTATCGAGTTTCTAATTAACTTTTTATTGTTTTAGTACCTACACACAAAACTATTCAAGTATCTACCTACTACGGTTTTTAAGATACAGCTGTGACCGACATACGAGCCTCAGTTATTAGGGTCCCGTGGGCACCATCTGAGCACGGAACCCTAAAAATGTTTTATTCAGCCATAACGATTAATGCTGGGTAATATAATCACAACGCCGCAGTAATACGCAGATGGTACAAATGAATTGTGTGTGTTGTGACGCTGATGGCATCAGTAATACCACAAAGGTTGTGTACGACCGCAAATTAAAGTAAATTAGTCCAATTTGCCTGGTCTCATGAGCACGTCCTTTATACTTAAAAGGGATGCCATTATAAAGATCCGTAGCGATCTCTGGTATAGTAATAATGGCATAGCTCTTCGGCTTGTGTTAATAGTATCGTTAAAACAATAAACAATAAATAAAATATAGTGCAGTAAAATTAATAAAAGTTAGTTATATAAATCCACGCCTCGTATTACCCAATGCAGCGATGTACAAGTACCCACATGAAGTGTTTGAATCAACGCCATTGAGTCAATCTGCAGTACCCACTTGAAGTGTATACTTGGATGCACAGATACCGTAATATTTAGTTACGATATCTAGCGCTATTTGTTTGTACATGTAGCACTAGCCGCTATAAGCGTGTTTTTATTCGGTGTATTTTTGTCACTCTTAACTAACATGATACGGAACCGTTCGCGTGTGATCTGACTTGCTCTTAGCTGATTTTATATTTTGTATAATTATGTCAACCACTTTACTGTTAAACGTACTTAAGAACCCCTAACAGCTCTCGCAGCTCTTATTGATTTCTAAAGCTTATTGAAGTAGCTCCTGTGGTTTAAAAGCGTCGCTCTACGGAACGTTGGGTTTATTGGCTAAATGGATTATTTTCCCGAATTAGACAACGTGTAACAGTTAATTGTATGGCATATTTAAAATAATCGTCTCGCAATAAAGTGAGATAGTATGCTGTACATTAATGTCATTAAAATTATTTATCTATTCCAAAAAAATACTTCTGTATATAACTGTACCTAAATACAAATATCAAGCCAAAGAGCGATAAAATATTTCATAAACAATAGGGGAATGATAAATAAATAAATGGTGTATGGCTGGCATTTATCCACTAACATTTTAAGTGGTATATTATTAAAATTCAAACATAATAGAACAAACCGGTCAAGTTCGAGCTGGACTCATGCAAGAAGGGTTCCGTACCACAGATGTTAATATCAAGAAAAATACGCTGAATATTAACGCTGTCGTATATCATAACAAATTATTATGATATTACACTTTATGTGGATACTGTTACATCTCCACTATAACGACACAGATGGCATGGATTCGTATAAATGAGTATAACTATTTTTAAAGCGTCTATTTTAATCATGATTCTTATTATTTGTTGGTATAGGGGTGATATTTGCACAAGTTATGTGATAGTGTCTACGTATTACAAATCGTAAGATGCAGCCCTGTGATGTCTGTCACAGACTCTGTCACAAAAGGGTGCCCAAAGGCTCCCCTTAGCACCCTACCAAGGGTACCTTTTGAACTTACTTCACACCTTTATGATAAGCATTAAGTAAGTTAAATGTGATCTTTCCACGAAGGTATTTATCTTAGGGATTACGATTATTATAACAAACAAATTACGTAAACAACGGCACGTGTCTCGTACCTATTTCCGTCTATTTAATCGCTAATTAATCTTGTTTTATTGCTCCCAATAAGACGCCTCCAGTCAGTACGGTTACTCCATAATTAGTTTAGATGTCGAGAGCAAAAACTATATAACTTTTTATTATTTAAATTTCTCTGCATTCTCATAACAATAGATATCTGTCCTTATTATTGTTAATATAACTATGACTCTACGGCATAACAACAAGAGATAAAATATGATATAATACATATTGCGCCAATAATGATATTTAAGGGTAGTAGTTGTATGCAACAAAAACTGAAAACTAATTAATATTTGAATATAAGCTATCATATCTCAATTATTATAAGCAATATACATATAGATATGAACACATCCAATGATGATGACAAATAACGTATAATCTACTAATAACTGAACAGATCTTGAATCTTTTCAAACTTGATCTTTTCAAACCAAAAAAACTGTTTCATCTGTTTAAAACTACGACGGTAGACACATAGAAATACATATGTACAGTCACATATTTATACATACCCATAGATATACAGGCACATATTTACACGGATACACAGAAACACAGATAATCAAATTCACGCATCTATTTTTTGTGTCGAACGTACAAAGGCTTGTAACCGACACTCAAAACTGACACTTAAGCTTCTGTAGTTACGTGTTTTAAATGACCTAATAATATACTTCATAACATGAAGGCTAGAACCAGTTATTCGCAGCTACGAACATAATGTTAAAGCAAGTGAATCGTACACATAATAGTATCAAGCTGAACTTCCGGCACTGTGTGCCAGTTGAGAACTCCGATAGATCCGCGCTATTATTATCGACTCTGGGAGTTTCCGCCTGATCTGGTGCAAATTCACCCAAGTATTTTAATATAAGTAGAGACTAGTTTTAAATGGATAGTATAAAGTTGCATTAATAATAAATTATTGATAAAGATTATTAGAGACATTAGGTAACGTGTAAAGTAAGCATCATTTGTACTATGTAAATTTAAGGCAACCATGGTGTAGCCTAGCGTACATTTCCTGGCTCCTATATCTAACATGCTTCTTTTCTTCAGGGTTTCTTCAATCCACGGCTAGGCCGATATCTAAATGTCAAATGATCTTACTTTAGGTATGTGTGAGTTTCTATGGTGTCCATGACACTAGTGGGCGTGGTGCCACATAGGTACTATGTTTTGCCACATGGTTTCGATGGATAAAGGGGCTCCCGAGTATACGAAGCGGTTTTTCCTTATTGAAAATTGTTCTCAAAAAAGTTAAATATGAAAGTTAGTTACCATAACTGTATTTTTTGAAGAATATTTACTAAATTAATAACATATAAGAATCAGTAAGATTTATACATCCATGAGTTACCGCTATTTATATTGTTTATTTATCGGCTCGGCTTGTATCTATAATCTTTTGAGTTTTATTAATTCAACACCGCTGTCCTAAGTGATTGATTGACGGAAATTCAATAACGGCTGTTCCTTTGTATTTTTATCTTATCTGGATTTTTCCTTGGTCTACAAAAGCATTTTATCACGACTACAATTTTCTTTGTAGTTTAAATCGGAAAACGGTGTAAAACTTTTATAGCTCCGCTTACAAGAATAAAATCCGAAGTTACATTTTTATGGGATTAAATCACATGTGTACCCTGTACCCTGTACCCTCGTGTTAAGTGGTTTTGAAAATACATACGTCACATGCGTTTAAGAGTACGAAAACGTTTTTGTGATCAAATTTTTGGTCGTATATTTTTTGACGGGATTCATAAGGTTCAATCTGTAATATTTCTCTTCAAATCCCTTATTTGGTGAAAACACTTTCAAATAATAAAAATAGAAAAGGAAAACTCTTACGAAAGACAAACAAATAAAAGATAGAATTGACTATGTTAGGTTGCCTTAAGATATGCCAAATATGCATAAAAATAATACATAACAACAGTTAAATACCAATAGTTAAATACCAAGATATAAGCAATAGTAGGCTGCTTGCTTATTATAAATAAATTATTTCAAACTATCTAAAACTGAGCATTGGATTGGATTTTAGCGTCACAAAAAACTTTTTTGGATAATATAAATTATTTTGAAACTAATGATCCCACTCCCTTCGTTACATATATCGTAGATGCTACGAATACCCACACAAAACCCATTTGCCTATATTATAATTAAAATAGCAATATAATTCATAGAAGTAACAAAGAAGTATACCGTCTACCTTACCACAACCTTCAAACAATATAGCTCAGCTTCGCACTATTATTAGGTGAAAATAGATGACACTTCCAAAACTGACCCACAAATGGCTTTTACGAGCGATGGACAACAATTTGCGGACTTTTAGTTTTAAATAAATATAAATATTAAGATTTTGAAAGTAATTTGTCTTCTTTTAATATTAAACGTAAAGATAAGCATTGCCAAATTACTTTCCCCATTAAACTTGAACAGCGGCATTATAGGAGCGACGGCAACATCAGCGTAAAATCTGAATACAAAAAACAAAATGACTGCTTTACAGTCGTCATAAACTTTAAAGTCGATATCGAACAAGTCGTGTCGTTAAGACAAAGACATTCGCGTCTTGCCGCTAAGTTATGTCTTAGTATTTAGAGAGTTGAAGCAGTAAATTCAAATTCGGCCTTTCAAACCAGACTTCCAAATACCAGGTCGTGAGGAATCCTATGTCGTAAGGAAAGCTGAGAGTTCTACAGAGAAAAGTTCTCAAAGGTTTGTGAAGTCTACCAACCGTACCGTACTTGGCTAGCGTGGTTCCACCACGAATCTCTCTTACTTTGAGAGAAGACAAGTTTAGATTCCTATTGGTTAGGGACTGTCTATAAATTACCATGCACTTTTCATGATTTTTTGACCCCACTCGAGTCCTTGTCACAGGTCACATTTAAGAAAATCTCTGAATTGAATTGTCTGATTGAATCAAATGAAGATTTGTCGGATTAAATAAGCAACAAACTCAGCATATTCAGATCATGGCGGCACAATGAACATACCAGTCCAATACGCCGATGGTCCCGGGTTCGTTTCCTGGCGAAGCAAACATTTTAATGATGAATTTATATTTTCGAGTCTTGATGTTTCTGTATTCGTTCTTGTGCGTTCATGGTACCGATGACGCAAAAAATTCTAATGCTTTAATTCTAAGCATCTTTAAAAAAACATTGGTCATGTAGACTTTGCTTATAATCTTAACTCTGATTATGATAAGAGAATCATTCAATCACTCATTCGTCCTGGTATAATTAAAGGTTAACAAAAAAAATAGTTATATAAATATACCTAGTACATATAGTACCTAGTATAGTTCGGTTAATAGGTACACAATACTTCATAATCTTAAACATAAAAATTAATTGTCATTTCCCTAGACTAGTCAAATCACAATTGCATTATTGAATATATTGGACGTCCTTAAATGAAGAGCATTTCTCTAACAAGAATATCTGTGCTCCTTCTCAAGTTATCGAACTTCCAGTAATTAGATTTTGACCACCAGTTGATAGAAATGGAGTTGAATTTGCAGTAATACTAACTATAATATCTAAGGTTGTAGCCAAAATTATGATGGCTCTAGGGAATGGGATAACTTGAGGGTCTCAGAAAGATTAACTATCTCACCGAGAAAATTATTTGTATGGAATAAGTTTTTGTAGTGGCACTTAGCTGTACTTGGAGTGGAAAGCAACGACGCGGGGGTAAGAGCATATTTCCACATACTTACAGTCGACACGAAACGTATTGCCTCATCAATGGATATCCGACTTTCTGAGTTACAAAGTATACGAATCTGTATGCCAAGCACTACACTGAGTAATGGCTATAGTTTACATGTTTTAGACTACTATCGCGGAATGGACGTAAAATATACGGCAATGGCTATTTACGTTATGCACGGTGAATATTTTGATGTCTGAATTGAACTCTTTTAAGGAATCGAACAATTAAATGTCTCCGGATTAATAGGGTTATTAAATTATTTATTAGGTTAGTGATTATTAGGATTTTAAATGATATTCTTTGTATGAACAAAATACTCACTTCATATTTTTACTTATTTCTGTGTCATATACAAGTATATAAACTCCGTAAAACAAAACAAAAAACTATTCCGACCATCCAAACCAAGGAGTATATATACCATTACATTATACTCTTTATTTTGGATAAACAAATGTCGTTGTTCATAGTTATAACTTTGAAATTACCAGCTTTTGCTTATACCTTTTGAATCGTAATGTTTTACAAGACTTCATGTACAGATAATTAAAAATGCTGTAACTTCTTTTCAATCTAAATATCTTTAAATAACGTGCACAAAAGGAATAGTGTTTGATGATATTTATTTGAACGTACTTACGCGTATTTTAATCAATAAAATAACCTAATTCCTTATTTCTTTGTGACACTGGAACACTGATACTTATCTAGAGTTCTTATTACTTTCTAAGAGAGTCCATGAAGGAATGATATACGTTTGGGTAGTATTTTTATATTTATGTACATCGATTTCGGAGCCGATTTACGTGGTTCTTTTTTACTTGCAAGTGCACATTTTCCTGGGTGTACAGCAAAAATATAATCTCATGATAATGATGATGAAGATGACAATTCTAACTACTAAGACCACAGATACGGAGAAAAATAAGCACTAATTTATGTCTGACTTTATTAACTAATGCCCAAGAATATTATACTAATTTATTGTAAATACATTATTCAAGTGTTCAACTGCATTTAAGATGAATTACACTCGTAAGGTTAGCGAACTTTAGATTCAATGAAGTAAGAAATGAATGAAGGAGGAAACAAAACGACGCATGGTCTGGCCATTGTGAGTTGCACTCGGTGCTTGTATAGAACGGTAAATGGTGTACAATACACGCTTCGCCGTAGCCCACTGTGGGCGCTGTGTTTCATGTGCAATACTATGAAGCTCCTGCGTTATTTGAAATGCCTTTTTGTAAATTTACTACGCTCGACACCAAATTCCGCTTAATATCACCTTTTTGCCGAATCTCTGGTGAAGTTTTGTCTCCATCCAGCAATAGTTTAAGAACAAATATTATAACTGACGATTTGTAAGTGCCCCCGTAAGCCTATATGAAATATATATTTTATTTCATGACAACAGCCCGTTGGCTCCATGTCCGTGCTATTATTCTTTGTATTCTTAAAATATTTCAATCGATTTTGACAACACGCATACACACATACACACTAGCACAATAACAACGTACCCTACGTTTTATAACACACACAACTGAGCCCTTTTCATATAGCTCTTTATATAACCGTGACAATTATTTATCGTACTCAAAATAATAAAAATGTACTTTCAACAATAACCGAAGACAAATTACTTCAAATTAACCACAGATGTTTAATTACTCCTAAAACAAAATTAGAGCATCTTTTGTTAGTGTCTTTACTTTACCACACCTCTAAAACTCAGGCCTTAGCAATATTATAAGGTAGAAATGGCAATAAATTACACTCAGTGTAATAAGCCAAGCATTTCCAGAAGTTTGGCAAAAGTTTCTCCAGCTTCGAGTCTAAGCTTCGGCTTTAAAACTAATTACGACATTTCCTCGTCTCATCACATCGTACAGCGCTTATACGGTTAAGTCGTTGGAGAAAATTACGTTCCGCGTCACCCCCATGCTGGCAACTGTATGCCTCACATATTCTCAACGCCAGCGTAGCATTAACGCAGGGTGATGTGTTAAGGGTGGATAAACGTGGGTGGATAATGTTTACTCGATTCATACAAGTTTCTTTGATGTCAATGCTTTAGAAGTTAATTTGCTATAGAAAAGATGGGGAAGAAATTTGTATTTGCCAAGCAAATTTTAGGGTAGTTAAGTTTTTTTGATGACCTAAGCTAGACAATGAGTTAACTAGGTAACTAGGCCCAATGGTAGGTACGAAGCGTATACAATGAAGAAAAGAAATGTAGACGCGCTTTTGTAGATCTCAAATGATCTACAAAGTCAAGCAGCGGTGGTCGTGGTTGGTAGTTACCAGTCGATAGCCACTGGTGATAATTCACGCACGCTTCTGTGCATTGGAAAGCATTTCAAGAAGTCGGTCCCGTTTTTTATCACTGGATAATCGTTAAACCTTGTCTAAGGCCTTATGGGCGGTTTGAAACATCTAACATGGGTTTGGCACTAAGCCTATCCACCCATCTGTTTTGGGGCAGCGTGGTGGAGTATGTTTACCAATTGCGGGACGCGATCAATGGCCAGCACTAGCACATAAGGGCTGCAAACAGGCAAGCAACTCTGTTGACTAGAAATGCCTTCAGATACATTTTAACCTATCTGTTAAAACTTACCAAATTCACTCTAAAATTCGTTGCGCTATTTTTCAGTTGGTCTACAACACAGCGTTACAATGCACGGTTTTGTATTTGCGAGAAGATTAAGTTCCGCTCGTCTCCCAGCTGGCAGGCCTACGTGCATGCTACAACATTCGTAGCGCACCGTAGCGTCACATGCTACGTGCTACGGCCAGTTTATTTATTAGTAAAGTTAATGCAGCGCATTTGCAGATTTGTACATTTGAATTTCGTAATTCTGTCGTTTAATTTTGGTGAAATTAATTTTTAAAGTCATTACGGTAGACAAAAGGTATCTTACACTATTTCTGACGTTATCTGAAGTCCGGTGTGACGCATTGCTCACTATACCTATCTACGTGCATGGTTTCGGATTCAATATCTGGGAATAAAGATTAATCATTATTTTATATTTCTCTTCAAGTTCCAGTTATTTGTATCACACTGTGTCCGTAGGCTCCATAACAAATGATATCAAAGTAAATTCGTATCCTTTCCTGGATGAAATCCTGTAAATAAAAAGCATTATATTCCTTTTAAGTTTTTGTTTCAAGTATATCCCGTGTGATACCAAAAGTTTATTGATATTTAAAATTTCTTTCAACTTTCAGAAGGTCCTGATGGTGTAGAGAACACACATCAAATCGTACGAATGTAAGGATTAGTTCCGGCGCAACTGTTAACTTTCGTAGCGCCTCCGTAGCAAGTAACGTAGCTTAACAAGCCACGATGCTACAATTTTGGTGAAAATTAAAAAATATACACACCGTAAATTCGTTTGATAGCATGTGTATGAAATTCTTATTTAAATCTAACTAATGATAATTACTACGCCAAACATAAAAACCACCGTCCTCCATCTTATCAACTTTAAAACACTTTTTTTTGTTTATTTCTAAACGATTGATCATAATGCACAAAATAGTTTTAATATCTCCTCGAAGCGCACTAAAACACTGAACTGTATGTGATTAAATCTTTAATATTAAGTTGAAATAAATGTAAGCAAATAAAAAAGAAGATAAATTTGTGTGTGATACCGCTTTAAAATTTTGTATATTTGTTTAGTATCCGTAAAATATTGTCCTACAATAATATAACCAACCTGCGTGTCAAATGAGTATCCTCCTTCAGCCACGCTTATTTTAAAATTGGTTAATAAAACATCGCGAGGAGTACTACCTGTGAGTTGTTCATATTGTTCATCTATAGGACATCTGCCAATACTCACTTCGTTAGTGTGGGGTACTGTGGTCTATACCATGCCCATCACTGGGACTATAAGAAGTCGGTGATATTATACACATTTATCTGTAATATTTCCTCCTACTGTACTGTACTGTACTGTACTGTACATAAGACACATTATAAGTAAACAATTGTTAATTAATCAAGATAATAGGTCTGGGTAGAGACAGCGGCACTGTATGTTTACTGAGTCAGTAATTATAATGTCCTTTGAACAGCGCGCAGTAAACTTTTAATGAGGATATGTAGTCACATATGTCATTATATATGTTTTCAGGTATCTTCATATATTTTGTAAAATTTTATGAGTATATAAATTGTATTCAGTTATATTAATGTAATAAGTATATCATTGGGATTTTTAGGTGGTATCTGAAATGTCAAAGAACCTGGTCTACCTACCAGATGAACTTCTGTTAATTACAATTTAGATTTCATAACATCAAAACCTCTTAAACGATTTTGATAAAAAAATTTATTAATCATTAACTTGAAATTAATTTAATAAAATAAACACAGAATTATTACAATACAATTACCAGTTTTGTAAAAAGAGACAAACACACATTCACTTGTAAAGTTTTGCATATTTTGTTTTTTTTTTGTCATATCTGTCTGTTATAAGTAATATCCTTCATTTTCATTACACACTAGATCGTTTAAAACGCTGTGATATCCTAGTGTTTAAAAATTCGGCCTCTCAAACTCAGTCCGCGGTTCAAATTATGTGCGCATTACAAATTAATTATCACTTGCTAAGCGTTGAAGGAAAACATCGTGAGGTAACCGGCATACGCGAGAGAAGAAACTTGTCAAATGTATATGTGAAGTCTACCAATCCGCAGTTGGCCAGAGTGGTGACTGTGGCCTAAATCATTTTCACTCTGAGACCTGTGCCCAACAGTGGGACAAAAATGGTTGCTGACGATGACTAGATTTATACCGTGTTGTCTTTATAATAAAAATAGTAAGGGTTTTGGGATCGGCAAACCTGTAGCCTACATATTACATATATATACATAAACATTGATACACATTCATACATAAACATTAAAATTACTATTTATAAATATTTCGTACACACATAAATAAACATTAAATAATTGATTATTTATTAAACAATAATATTTACGATTATTGTAAAATATTTATCGTGCATTGGAAATGCGCCGGCCGGCGACCCGGCGGGCCGGCCTATTGTTCTACTAATTACCTGCTCCCGCGCATCCCGCTAACTGGGCAT
>DWOQ01000654.1:0-10733 GCA_018251115.1 Codatractus alcaeus
CCTAACGGTGGTTCACATCACCGGGGGCAGTAGACCCCTTGAGAACTGCTCGGCTAAAGAGGAACACCTCGAGGCCCGTAATCCCTTTTCCCGGAGGCTGTAGAAGCCACGGAATAGGACGACCGCTTTAGTTCGTCGTCCCTATAGACGAGTCTGATGGGTTTCTTGTTGATAAGTTGTTACTTACTTTCTTTTCGAATTGTGTAGTTGCTGTTGGCCATAGTGGCCTTGACAGCTTCACCGGTTTTTTGAGTAGAGCTCCTGAAGGGGCTCAAGCCTGGGCGGACAGAAGACTATGATCGGGAAGGGAGGGATGGTTTTGGTCCCCGTTTTTGGTTTCCTTGAGCGTCCTTTGGAAAATTGATAGTTTCCAACGTTCACACACGTTAAGATGATTCGAGTAGGAATGAAAAAAAATCTACATCTAGTACTACATTAAACGACGCTTTACACATTCACACCACAAGTGTCCCTGCTCCATACTTATAACATGGACACACAAAGACGAATTCACAAATACTCTGGGTCAGAACAGAAAGTCAAATTCATCTTTTAAATATCGTCTTGGTATGGGATCCAACACACCAGTCTGATGTCCGCTGCCTCATCACTGTAAAGATGACTCTTCATCATTGTAAAGACGAGTACATGATTAGATCGATTAAAATTATTGGATTCGACTGTAGGTGTATTAATCATCTTGTTCTTGTAATAAACAAGTTGAAATAGCCCAGAGTTTAAGGTAAAAGGGAGCGTTTCGAGTGCGGACATTTGCGCGGAATGCGGTCAGTCAGTGTAAACATTGGCTGGTGTATTACCGACCGGCGATGTATAGACTCGAGTCAGGTTGTTTTGGTGTTCAGCACGTTATATTTCGTAAAATAGTAGCAGGTGTATTATCTTTGATGTTTATTAGAAAAAGGTGTTAGTTTATATGATACCTATTTTTTTTTATTTTAAATTATTATTTTTTGTCTATGGTCATCGATTTGAATGATATTCGTTATTTAATCTATTTATATTACTCTATTCTGTATGTGTGGTATAGGTATAGATATAGAATAGCATAACGAAAAAATGTATGAGTTTGTTATGTTATTCATTAATACGTCGACACGCCTATGCGTCGCCGCGTATGTGCGTCGGAGGCTTTGAAAGTTACTTTATTTGCTCGTACTTTGTAGTAGTTGCTAAGAAAATTACAAAAGCTTCTGGATTGGTTTATAAAAATAAAGGGTACAGGATTTTGTCAATCGCTGACACAAAAAGGGATGTCTTAAGTTTTAAGTGTGTATCTGTTTCTATTGAATTGTAGTTCTCAAATGAAAGTCTTTGAAAATCGAGTATTATATAATTCATGAAAATACATTGCAATGCACAAAGTATTAATTAAATAATAATATTTAAGAAGAATAAGTTCAAAATACAAATAATTGTTATATAATCTGTATTCATGTTGCTGTCATCATAAAGACAATTATGACGTCATTGCAAGATGAAGAAAGATGAAAATATGGCGACTAAAGAACACGCACGTCGCATGAAATTTGCATTACTGTTAAACAATTAAATGGCAATTAAGTCACTTTCATCATGTTTGTAAAACACAGTTATATTGATTGTGCAATAAATGTTGCCGATGTTGTTTATATTGCTAAATAGCTTTTTGAATAAGCAGAAAAGTAATTACTAGTGAGTTGCAAGTTCGTTTGGGATTATAGGTATCTTTATAGGTCGAACCTCGATAACCAAAATCTTTTCCACTCAACATGTTTTGTAACTTCCCTTCAGCTCAAAAACTTCCATTATTCAAAGTCTATACCCTCTTTATGTTGAAATTAATTTATTGAAATCGCGATTGCGGCGATGTGCGAGTATTCACATGAAGTGTGATATCATAATATTTTATTACAATATCCGGCCGTATTTGTATATTATATTGGCACTGCCCCTGAAAAAGTATATTTTTATCGTTTTTTCCTCGATCTAAATAACATTGGTAACCATACATAACCATAACCAAACGTCTGCAAGTCCGACTCGTGCTTAGCTGTTTTATAATATCTGTATAGTAGCCTATTTGGTTATCTGTGGGAGTTCAATAAACTAAGCTTTCAGCTATTGTCGTTCGTGCGACTAAAGAAAGGCGGTGTGGGGAGGAACTAACATATCAATAACAGGGCAACATAACAAAAGACGTGATGCAATACCATTGTGGTGTTGCTACCAGGGTTGCTAGTTACAGAAAATATAACGAATCAAAATGCAATCTTTATAATTAAATCGATAATATGTTTTTTAAAAATGTAATTATTTTATTTAGATATTATTTATGGTATATAACTCTATAGTAAGTTTAAGTATAAATAGTTCATACAAGCCTGCAGTCCCCTCTTATTGGCGACAATAAAAACATTGAAATAAAGTATATATGAATTAAATAGGTATCTTAATTGGATTATATTTTATATATTTAACTCATTTAGTTTGTATATTGTCAATAGTCACCCATATTGGATTTGGGGAGAGGTTGTTGTAATAAATATATCTATGAAAAAAAAAAATTAGTCATAAATGGTGGCCTCTGGTGGTAAGTGGTCGATCATGGACATCTGTTTAGAATTTAAAATCAACTACATGAGTTGCGGATACTCGGGATATCGCACTGCGATTGGATACAGTACGGCTCTACATTATATCATAATTTGTGTTTGTGATTGAGTTAATTGTGTGACGGTCATACCACTATCAATCAGAAGTCAGAGACTCGTCTGTTTACAGGTGCATGACCAGGTGAGGTTGATGTTTGGGCCTTTAGTTGTTAGGCTCTAAGCTCCCTCCCCCTTTACATCCCCACTACTGTTTTTAGTTACAATAAGAGTGAGGGTTAAAAGAGGCTAAATAAAGACGCTGTCACCCTCAAAGACCCGCAATAGGATTACTTGTATCGTGGGTGACATGTACGCACAAACAAAGACACACAAACACTCAGAACCAGAAAAGAAATCTCAATTCATCACTTACATTTCTGACTGGCCGGGGATCGAACCCGGAACCCTTTGAGCGGTTCGTCATTGTATCTTTTCGGAGAAATTATCAACGAGAACTAAATTATATTCTGTATAAAATTATTACCAACAATTTGGCAGCCCTAGCATTCACATTATTAGTGTTTGATACAAATTGTGCAATGTTGAAGTGAAATTTGATTACTTGGATAATATGTTATTTGAAGCTATTTTGTGATATTTGGACTGCTTGCTTTATTGTTGTATTGCAAATATTATAAATGATGATTACGCTGAACGCTCATGACCTGTTTTAGCAACGCAGATATATGTATGTAACTAAGTTTCGTGTATTTCATTTATTATTGCGTGATTAATATAGTTATTTTACACGAATGTAACATAAAGGCAAAAGAGGATCACTCATCACCAAAGAGGAAATTTCGAAAAGTACTTTACCTATAAAGCTGACATGGTACTCGCATAAAAACTTTTTTTAATTATTTCATGGTTATCAATTTGATTGACATTCTTGATTTTACTGTAACCACAGATACATATATCAAAACTTTTCTATATGGTATATAGAATCTATACTAGTCTATAGTATCATAGAAAAAATAATCTATGAGGTATAAAAAAAGTATGTATTAATTAGTGTTGTTCCCGACATCTGTTTCCGTATCCCGTATCCGCGGATATCCGAGGAAGAAGAAAGATCCGAATCCGAATCCGTTAATTTACTCGCGGATCTTTTACGGATCTTTTACCTTATTAATTTTCAATCAATAGTACGAAATTATATATAAAGGTGATTAGGTACAATAAAAAAAAACCTTGAACTTTATTAAATTCCATTCAGAATATTTTTTATTTTTTTGAAGTCAATTATTTGGCACCTTTATGTTGCAAACTTACATATTAACTTACATGCCAATATTACATAACTCAAATGTAATAAATCAACAATCTTCATAAGACTGTATCCGTATACGTATTTGCGGATCTTGACACCAAATATCCATATTCGGATCTGTATACGCGAATCCACATTTTTAACGATCCCGCACATTACTAGTAATAATCTATGAGCAAAAATAATCATTCATTAACATGTTCTCGCCCCTAGACGCACATACACGTCGAATTAGTATTAAAGATCGTAATAGTATTAAAGATTGTAATTTAAAATTTTCTACTTGCTTGTACTTTGCTATATTTGTGCTAGAAACATTTACAAAAATCACTAGTTTGGATTATACAAGCCGACGGACGTTATGTTAGAGGTCTGGGGCGTTAGGTTGAAGGCCTTGCCCGTAAGGTTGGTGGTGGATACTAAAAAGGAAAGGCCCCACATTTGTATAAGTACATATATACGTATATAAATACTTAATATTGTTTAGGATTTGATGAAGAGAACTTGTCGAGATTAAAAGGCTTCCTAGGACCAGGAGCCTGGAGGGCACGAATATTTTGCTCATTTCTTAGTCCCTCTGTACAAATTATATCAAATACTATTATATCTCTAAGATTATCTCTAATAGGGTACCTATTAGAGATCTCATCTCACACTCTCATCTTATACTGTTATATCACAAAGATTCTCTCAAAGAAGTTCTCACAAAAATTAGAAATACAATTAGTAACCAAAGGTTTCGTGGTGACAATCGCATGTACACGTATCAATTCCAATTAATCGCATGCCATTTGAATTTTACATAATTTATCACGCGTTTGCGCAAAACATGAGTTGCGTGTTGTCTATTATATTATCTTCGTCCATCTTATGGAGTTGCTTCATTGGTTTTTACTTTCATATTACTTAGTCGTATGTTCATTGAAATACAGACTAAAAATATTAAGGCTGGTAATATAAAAAAAGTTTGACTCTTGTCTTTGACAATCACGTAATAATTTGACGTTCGTTGTCTTTGAAGTTTACTTTTAATTTTAATTTATTGATTAAAGAAATGAATACACATTTTTGTGACATCATTTATTAATAAATTTATTATCCATTAGTTAACAATACATGCTTATTGCTACACATCCATTCACATTTCTTTTATTTTATTTATTACACTAAATACATATTAAAGTCGATTCTATGACTTAAGGATGTCCTGACTTTAATAATTGAAGAATTATTTAAGAAAAGTCTGTAATTCTCACATTACCCCTCTTTATGGCGCTTATTTCTTACTTTATTATATGCTTAGATTTTCAAAATACTGATAACAAACCTACATTAATGGAATGGCCAGTCATAAAAATTGGTAATTAATTGCCCTTAAATAATTTAAATATTTAGCATAAGCCCAAAACTGTGTGTATTTTCATCTGTTAAAAAAACACAAAGCCAATAAGGCATGTCAAGCACTACAACTTGTCACAAAATGACATACAAGTCGAGTGACTTACGCATTAGTGCTAATGTTTGGACCGGTCGGCCCACACGAGCCTACGTGACAATTGCAGGTCCTGTGCTTAGTGCGTGTACCGACTATGTAGTAAGGTCTGGCATACACGTGTTGTTCCTATATATTTTTTTCTGTCCGTGTGTATACGTATGATTGAAATCTTCCTAAACTTCAAAAATAAAAAAAACTGTCCAAGGAACAACTTTAGGAAAAAGTTGGAACGATTTTGATTGTTTTTTCAGGTATGGTTAAATGAAGTTCTAGGTTTAAATTCATAATTGGGTTCGGTAAGTGGCGTTATGATCAGGTTTTGTATTTTTTAACAAAAAAATGGCTAGGGCAAAGGCAACTGGGTCGGATAGTAATCTATAAAGATAAATAAATAATTGTAAATAAATAATATTGGTAAATGAATCATGTAAAGCTCTCTGTTGGGCTGTGTAGATCTCTATTGATGCACAAAGTTAAGCCACGTTGGGAGTTGGCAGTCCGATGATTGCTAGTGGCTAAATCTCAAATGTTTTCGTGCTTCGGATGGCACTTTAAGCCATCCGTCTCGTTTGGATAACAGTCATTATACCTTATTGGAGGCAATTACATAACATCCGTTACGGATTCGGCCACTAACCTCTACAATCTGTTGAAGTTTACTCTAGGCTATCCTCACTTATGGGGGAAAAACCGGTGGTGTAAAGTGGACATTATCTTTTAATATTATTTATTGTTACTTGCTGAAAGTTAAGAGCGATTGTTCCATTATGTTTGAGCCCCGGCCACCCAGAAATCTAAGTAATGAATTTAGATTTCTTTTCTGGGTCTAGGTGTTTGTGTATCGTCTTTGTGTGTATATCACCCACGACACAAGGAAACCTAGTATACATCGTAAAGCGTCTTTAAAGTAGCGTGTGCATCTATTTTACTACAGACCATACCATAGAGTAACAAGTATACATTCGCATGTTAGTCAATTTGTAAGCGCATAAGTTCTAAGCTTACTTCGCTGCGTTAGTTGGTGTTTTAGTTTTAGCCTGTTGACTTCCCTTGATGGCGACTTCCGTGTTATTTAAAAGCTTATAATGTATTGTATTTGTACTTATAATGTATTATAGTATAGTAGTAGTATAGTATAGTATTATATTATAGTGCCATGTAGCTTTTAGCATGTACAATACAAATAAATAATAAAATAGATTTCGTCTTTTTTCTATAAGATTTTGTTCTTGGGACCCGTCAAAATACAAATGATTATAATTAAATAAAAATCTAGTCGTATTCAAATATAGTCTACATCTTGCTCAATTTAAATGAGACCACGTGAGACGCACCAGTACCATAACTAACAAAAAAAAATTTAAATCGGTTCGCCTAGTAAAAAGTTATGGCGTAATACACATTAAATATACAGTCGTAATGGGAATCCTCTTTCTCTTTAGAAATCGTTTTAAAATAAAGGTATTTTTATGTAATCTAATTCCTGAATTTATTCCTTTACGCTTCTTACTATACCTTTATGATTCCTACTTCCACGGGAGAAATGATGCTATTCGGTATTGGCATACCCGGCAAAATGAATAACCGGATATCCAATATACATATATTGCACACGAACAAGTAAAGTTAAAAATGTTAAGTGTTATCTGCAGTGCATCGTTGCCCGCAGCATTCTGCAATTCGCATTGCGTAAATGTAACGTGTGTCTTATCTCCTAAATTCATTGAATTGCATTTGAAAATAACCACAAACTTAGACCATGTACTGAATAAACTCCTACTAATTGTAATTTTTTTCCTCTTTTACCTATATTTGTCCTATGCATCTTATGTACTTATTGGACTTTTTTATTAAATTTAAGAAGCAAACAAGCGAGTAGTCCTGGCGAATGGTCGATGTCGGCCACAAAGTTTCTGTAATGAGTCACAAAATATATGACTTAATTTCTATCCATCAATCAGCTTTTTGATATCAACTGTTTGATATAGGCCTGACCTAAATTGGCGCCACTCCACCTTGGAATCCACCGGTATCCCGCTTCGTCTTCGTTGGGTCGAGCGGCGAGTTTTGTTTCTTTTGCTAGTCCTACTTTAGGTCGCCGTTATTACCCCTAAATACTAAGTGGGAATGACTTATTGTCTGTTTCTAACTACCTGTGAGGAACAGACAATAAACCATTATCCCTTACGGTAAAGGACAACATGATGAGGAAATGTACATACCTAAAACTTGAAAAAAGAACTAAGGTGTGTAAAGTCTACCGATCCGCAATAAGCCAATCTGAGAAGAGATCTGTGCCCAGCAGTGGGACAGAAATAGTTAATGATGACTAACGCGCCATTCTGAACATCACATTTATCATCAAATCGTTACAATGTGACTAGTGTTGACACGTACATGGATTCTATGTTATGCAACAAACCAATATTTATGTGTTAAAATGCAACTGTTAAGGCACGTTAAATGGCACACGTTGCTGTTATCCAACGTATGCAGCGATATTAGCGGGTAACGACTATTGGGCAAGTATATTTACTTAGTAATTTTATGTGTGTTGCAGAAATAATGATTGCGGAAATTTTCGAAGGCTCTTCGTAGTCAACTTTTATGTCTGGGGTACTGTGGTCTGATTTTAAGTGATGAATTATACTTATAACTCTTATGAGGTGTTGTAACTTAGTGGGGTGGAGACGAGTCTGTTATCGTTAATTCCTGTTCTATAATATATATATATATACTCGTATATATGTGCGCATCGATATCTTCAGAAATCAGTGGCCGCTTAACCTAATTATACACAAGTACACGTTTATTCCTAATAAGCAATGGTACCCAACTCTCATCTCATTCATCTTGCTGCCTATCAAATGTTATGGAAAGATTTGTGTTATGGAGTTTTTAACATTTGGTTTGTAACAAAACTTGAGAAACGGTAGCAGGTTGTTGTTGAAAATAATTCTATAAAACAGTACTTGACATAAACTATCTTGATAAGATTTGATCTAAAAGGATGTAGAATTCTTTGTCGTAGAGAGTACCACCGTCTCAACTAACCGTCTCTACCACTACCACCCTTTCTACTTTTTATAATTGAGTACTCTTGCAAGTGTGGTTATGGTGCAATGATGGCTGTAGTAGGTAGGTACGTAGCATTATTGCTCGTCCCATTGGAATGCGACTCTCGCCGTACTTCCACCGGCTTGCATTGTTTTGGCGGTGAAATAAAGATGCTTGAACGAGGCATTCCAACTTGGTTCTTATGCCTCCAATAAAATTTGAAGTTGACCACAGATGCCTACAATGACGTGACTACAGACAATGCCACCGCGGCAGTGACCTTGCCATAATGACCACCAGGTGGACAGAAAACTTGCTCACTTCGTTCACAAAATACTAGATTAAGTAAATAGTTATCAACAAATCATATGTAATCACATTATGTAACGGACGTCAAATTAATTCCGCGACAAATAGCTGTAACTTGTAGAATTATGTAATTTCTTTACGCATCTCTGCTTTACGAAACCTATTGCTGTCAAGAAGTGACAGGTTGAGCAATCAAGGGTTAACATAGGGCGTGTAAAATAATACTTGGAATAAAAATAATGAACAGATTTCGACAGAACAGAATATTATATGAATAAGTATTATGTACCTTTCTCATTAATGTTTGTAAACATTATCAATACTAAGTTTCCTAATGATTATCTATTTGTAATACCATGTTGACATTAAAAATATGATTAATAGTTTTTTACCTTTACATACATAAGTGTTCTTTTTTACTGTGTTTCAACGTCTCCGAATTTATTAAGTTAAGATATAACTTACATATATTTATAAGTTTTATAATTATTTTACTCGGTGAAACTATTTTACAATTAAATATTTTATAATAACTTTATAGCCCGGATTTCCTCAAAGGAAGTTACCATTAGTGTAACTTAGTGCCAGAATTTCTTACTATTACGCCAAAGATACCAAACCAATTATAATTTTGGACTAATAGTGCAAATGAGTTCCACAATTTTTTTACCAATACCAAAGGAACATTGGTACCAAAAGAAACCAACGGTATAAATACAAACAAATCATAGTTTTGTACGATTAATTTAAGTAAGTGCCAGAATTTCTCACTATGAGCTACCAACAAATACCAAAAGTAACATAGGTGCCAAAAGATACCAAAAAACTAAAGGTAAAACTAAATTTGTACTATTAATACAACTACCTTGTACTATTAATGTAACTTAGTGGCAGAATTAGTAAGCAATTTGTTTGTACCTCTAATTACGGAAACCGCGCCAAAGAACAAACAAATCATAAATTGGTACTATCAATGCATGGTAGTCCAGAATTTCTTAGATTACTTTGTATGTATACCTTTGCTAAAACCGCACCAAAGGTACAAACAAATCATAATTTGTTGATGGAGGCTTACGTAAATCCGTGTGCCGTGGAGCGTCGCACGTTTCTATTACACAACGTTGCAATGTTGTATGCGATGAAATTTCATATGCACTCAAATACTTATTGGTACCTACATTGACTTGACATGGACTTCGGAGCAACAAGGTACATTCACTCAAACAATGTCCCAAAGAAGCCAATTGTAAGCAAAAGGGTACATTGTAGGTTCAAAGATGGTAGAACCTTGCGGGGTACGGCTTCGAAGGCACCGTCACACTTAAATCTATAACACCAGTCAAGGTCTCTTGAAATTGAAGTGTCACGATCACGTCATATTGTCACGGTGACGGATAAGGTCCTCCCTACATAATGGACTATTTTATTATTTTTTTATTCACAAAATACTAACTAGTCTGTTTACTAGTCTGTTTAATCAGGCGAGCCTTTAAATTAGGGCGCCCTCCCAATTAGTATTAGCTTACAGCCCCACATAGTCGTAGACGTAGTCCGCCCTTGAGTATATTGACGGATATGCTTATACGAAGCATTGCAACATAATTCTATGAAGTTTCAATGCATCTATGGCCGACCTCAGGTAAGACTTTGGAGTCATGGATCATGATGGAGTCATGAAGTTGGATCTTATACGAGGAACTTAGGCCTGAGAACTGTCAAGACATATATGATCGACCTCAAGTTGGACTTTTATTCTGTTTGAGTTTGATTACTAATTTTTCAGGCGGCAGTGGGCATACACTCACAGATATTCTCTTTTTTTTTTCGAATTGTGTAGTTACTGTTGGCCATAGTGGCCTGGCCTGGGAGGACAGAAGACTATGATCGGGAAGGGAGGGATGGTTTTGGTTCCCGTTTTCGGTTTCCTTGCCTGCCCACATTCGCTAAG
>DWOQ01000655.1:0-10732 GCA_018251115.1 Codatractus alcaeus
ATTTAGATACATAATTATATATAAAACCCATTAAAAATAGAAGAATATCTAGAATACAGTGTGAATACTACGAACGACATAAAGCTACCAGATAAATTAATACTTCTCCAGAGAACTATAACACTACAAACGATGTGTTGGTGTTTTACCTGCACAAAACTACGACGTCACACGGTCAATTGCAATTCAACTATTTAATCTTATTTTTGGTTGGGGCCAACTCTGGGAACTCTTCAAACATTCTAACCAAAACAAGCACGAGTTAGTAATGGCGATGGATTTCACATAAATATAATGCTTGAAACAATTTAGTAGAGGAAATTACATGTAGCCTTGTCGTTGCATTATCAAAATATAACAATTAAGTCTGATGATGCTAAATTTATATGCTAAGTGTTAAATGTTAAATGACATCTTAACATGCAATGCGACAAAACGAAACCTATCTAGCTCACATAGAAATCAATATAATAAATCAATTAAGTTACAGTATAGAACTTAATACAGATGACTAAATAGATGGTATAACATCTTTTGGTATTCTCCATGCAATGTACATGATAATTAGTACAATCATTTCCTGGCAGAAATCTGTTTTAATTAAATAAACAGAAGCCATACTTGATAGATATTTTTGTTGTTCGTATTATGTAATGGATTAAAATTTTATAACAGTTCATGACATTACATTAATTTGTAAGGTTTTATGTACCGTTGACACCATTTAGCAGCAAAATAATGGTATCTTTCGACATTTTAATAATTCCCTTTCCTCCAAAAGACATTTCACATTAGCGTTTTAAGCCTGATATTTAAAGCGTACATTTAGATGTATGAGATGTGTTTACGAGTACAAAGTATGAATATTTACCTCTGCTGCAGCAGGTACTGAGCCATCTGTATACGCTGCGGAGTGCCCGTGATGGTGATGATGCGATCGTCGGAGCCCGGCAGAGGCTCCGCTATCTCGATGCCAGCGCCGCTGTCGCCGCGGATCTTGCGGATGCGAGACCCCGCCTTGCCGATTATGGCACCCGCCAGCTAGAAAGAGTACATTGTGTCCTTATTATGTATATACAGATATTCTCAAATGTAGTACTCAAGATACGAAATATTCTCAAGCTTCCTATAATTAAAACTGTTAATTTAATTTGAAATTATCAAATTATCTTCATGTTCTCTCACTGCAATATTTATTTATTTATTTATTATTATTTATTTTATTTATTGTAAGATCGCGTTTTACGTTAATGTCTTTCCATGAACAAGATCTAGCTTATTACGTACATGGTGATTCCCGTGTAGTATTTATGATACAAAATATATTTAAGCTTGCTATAATTGTTATTTTAATTTGGAATTGTGATATATGCAGCGAGGCACTGTGATATATATATTTTACGTTAAAATGTTAAGTGGTAATGCATTTATATAATTATCTTTGCATAAACATTATATTATTTAGATGAACTCACATCCTTGGGAATGGTGACCTGCGTGGTGGTCTCCGGCTGGCCGGCGCCGTTCCCGAATCCGCCGCCGCCGCCGCGACCGCCGCCGAAGTTACCGCCGAACGGGGCGCCGCCGAAGCCACCGCGCGGGGGCCCGCCGAAGCCGCCGCGGGGCCCCGGACCGAAGTCGTTGAAGGCGCGCGGCGGGGGCGGGCCGGAGCGGCCGAGCGGCGGGCCGGCGCGGGGCGGCGGGCGCGCGGCGGGCCCCAGCGGCGGGGGCGCGCGGGGCGGGGCGCGCGGGGGCCCGCGGGAGCCGCCCGCCGCGCCGCTGCCGAAGCCGCCATACTCGTCCGCGTAGAAGTCGTCGTAGTTGTGCGGGTCGTAGTTCTGGATGCTACCCTTTATCGGCACCTGGAGTGATTACGATTTATATTTGAATGTAAGACTAAAAACATTTTATTGAAATGTATTTACCAATTTATACGTGAGTTCACCATCATTTTATTTATATATGTAACAATGAGTCCATAATGGACTCGATGTCACTGTAATATTATATTGTTATATGTAGTGTAGTGTAAAATTGAGGTACAACGCAGTGTAGGATAGTGTAGTTAGCTATTATGTAAGTCTCACCTGGTTAATGAGGTGCAACACCTCACGAACGCCCTCGACGACGGCGTCTAACTTGCCCACCAACTGCACCACGCGCTCCGTGCTCTGCGGCGCGAGGTTCGAAAATATCTTCAGACGGGCACCGGTTTTCTGATAACAAGTTCACTTATTCAATAAAACTTTCCTTACTTCTCCTTTTAAAAATCAATACAATGCAGCGCTTAACACTGCTGTTATAAGCCAGAAATTGGGTCAGCGATATCACGATGACTACTGCAATCAATTTTCATGTCAGTTTAGAAAACTTTCCGTAAAGTTGAAGATTAAACTTGCGATGCAACTTTTGGTACTTTTCGTCGATGGTATATACACATTTACGAAGGTCAAATTATTCAATCTAATCAATTTTTAAAGTACACGAGACATAGAGGTGGTGATTTAATGGGTATAATAACGAGTGCCCGTATGCACCGGAGTCGTACGTAATTTGGAGCCGTATATCCAATCGCAGTGCGGCATTGAATGTATTCCAACAACTTGCGCAGTTTTGTAATAAAATAATAATATGCATGAAATTTAGGCACCTGTGACTCAAATGAGTAAAAAAGAAAAAAAATAGAATAAAAATAAGAAAAAAAAAGGTTACGCTCCTTAATTGTCACTGTCAATATAGAACAAAGAACGAAGTTTGTTTCGATAGGAACCCCGGATTATTCATAAGATGAAATTTTTTTAATATTTATTTCAACTATTATTAAAAAGGACGACACTAGCAATCAATAAAGCAATTGATATGTAAAGGTCAATGTAAAAAAAAACAATCGTAAATTTCCATAAGGTCAAGTCCGCGAATTCGCCGCAGTCTGCGGGCGCTGCCGAATTGTACGCTTATTGGCTCGGTCTGCAGACCGATCCAACATGCGCTCCATAATAGGCCAATAGTCCTAGGAGCCGGAATTATACAACGTTTATTATATATGAATACCATAAAAGAATAAAAGAAAAAAATATATAACAAAAAATCGCAATTCACAATTTTTTAACAATTAGTCCCTCGTGGGGCCCATTTAAAATAAATTTAATTTTAGCGAAATTTTCTTCCCTTTTAAGAACCATAACTATTTGGCTAACACGACTATGCGCGGAATATACCACGTTGCTCTTGTGCATATCGGTATCCACTGATCGATGATATATAGATGCACAATCTAAGTCAGTTGTCAATTCACATCACATTCAAAGGTTACCTACAGCCTGTAACAGTTATGTAAGCCAATATCGATCGGAACCGCCTGTTTCACATGAAATCCAAAGCACAGTGACATTCAGGAATTGTTCCGAGATATCCCTATCTATTCCAATTCGCCGGTGTCCAAAAGCTCTGGATTTTAATTTGAGTACGACTGAGCTTTTCAGGTTGCGATATTTATCAGTAAAAGAAATCTATTATAACACCCTCCCTGTAAATAGCTGATTCTGCTGCTGTTGCTGTCACTATACAGTCAGCAGCAGGTTTGATGGAGCTGCTGTTGTTTATCCTTACTAGGAGTTCCCGGACAAATAGCTTAATGATTTCTAGGATCCGATCTAACATTCACACACACAATTTTCAACACTCAATTTTCGAGATAAAGATAAGTTTGAAAACTGAATTTTATGTTCAACATACGGACAGACATATCCTAAGTATTTGTGTTATTTGGCAACATATAACGTAAATCAGTAATTAGCTAAATATTGACGAGAAACATTAAGGCTTAATCCGAAGGAAATTGGTGCGCTAATGAGACTCTATTCAGAAACTTATCTATTCATAGAGGATGTTGTTTAATTAATTACAAAATAGTTTACTTTGGATATAATTGTATTGAGTTTTGTTCTTCGTATTAAGACAAAATAAGTCAAGTTTCATCAAACGTTATACAATATGAACGTACCCAGTTACTTTAGATGAAATTATCGACGTTATTAGCTTTAGACCAGAAAAATACCTACATTTATAATCCGAAAATACAATAGTGAAAACGCGACGCAATATTGAAACGCGTAGTTCTGTTTAAATGTAATTGGTCAACCAACACCACCAAAGTTAGAATAAAGAGTTGATGATGTGATCTATGAATCTGTAATGCTAACGTCTAAGTTACGATTACCGAATCTGGTACAGCAGTGTATGGAACGATTAAATTATAATAGAAGCCAACGTTATATAATGAAAACTTACGAAATACTAATCGCCGATAATTCCCAAATCAATGTTTAATTAACAGCAAATATTATAGGCCAATAACATGGTGATAATCCCAGTACAATACTTTTAAAAGCAAGAAGAGAATGAACTGTATATGCATGGACAAATATTTGAAAAATACGATATAAGATTTAATTGATAACTACGAAAAAATTATCACTTTTTGTCTGTAAATGACGTTTCATAAATTCAAGTGCGCATGCGTGAACAAATCGACCCGCGCACGTGGGCTGGTTGGGCCGCACCGCCCAACACACGCACAAACAACATCATACAAATATTTGTCACTTATATCAATTAATAATGTAAACGATTAAAATAACAGTAGCTTGCGGATAAATACGAAAAAAAATCTAACCACAACGATGAACCAACAGATCGATGAATTTAAACCACAAAAGAATCTGCTTCAAAAACGGGCACACAAAGAATATTACGTAAAATTGAATCACTAAACGAAAAACGAAAACACACGCGTTAACTTTTTGCAACGATAAAGAAAACTATTTATTGAATATTCTCCTGAGCTACGATTAAACCAGTGTAACAAAGGAAAACACAAAGATTAACCGATCGAAATATTTCGTGCACGAGCCGGTCACGCGACGAGCGTTCCGGGAGACCGGACCATCCCCGAGGACGGTCGGCGACGGAGTGCTGGGAGCGAGCGCGCCGGGGCGCCGTGCAACACCTGCCCTCCCCCCGCCCGCGCCGCCGCGAGGTGCACTTGTAGGGCTCCGCCGCCCCGCGCCCGCACGCGCCACGCCTTCGCCACTTCGCCCATTCCTCATAAACTTTATTCGCGACTTAACCATTCGGCACCCGTAACAAAGCACTCATTAGAATTTTAAGTTCCGTCTGGTTCAACCGTATACAAAACAGTCTCGTTGGAGAACAGACTACACTGTAGAGCACTTCTGATAATACGCTTGTCTACATTTGATTTTTGGGATTTCATGGTGGGACCATTGTCCTTTAACTGGCCTGTTTGATTTTCCTTTAACTGTTATGTGTTGGCGTTAAGTTAATTACGCAGCAACTTGTAATAATTACCACGGACATGAACGTAAAGAAAGATACTACTCTTAATCGTAATCTTTTTAACTTGTACTCTCTTTTGCATTGACGAAGGCAAAGGCATTAACAATAGAAGAACTGTACGTGAGAATTGGGCCGCGGGTCGATATTATGGCTAGAAATATTTGATGGTACGACGAAGCCATAGCGAGGCGCTCGGTTCGATCGGAAACGGAAGCGCTCGCGTGTGCCGGCCGACGTAATTGCCGGTGTCACTACCACCAGCCCTCTGTCACCCACCAGGGACCGTAATTACGCTGGGAAGACATATGCGCGGCCGGTTTAAATTACACCCGTTCGATTGCGACCAATAATAATTCCAATTACATCTAAAGAATGAATGTCCACAATCGACGACATAATAACTTAATGTGTTTTATTTAAAGCTTTTGCGTGCCATCGAAATGGGAGCTAACTACCGCCTATCGATCGATTTGATAGCAGAGATATGAATTTCAGTTATTGTAAAATACTCCGACCGAGGGCGACGGGAGAGTGGGTGCAAGGGGGTGGCACTTGTACCCCCTATTATAAACAAAATATACAGGAAAGTATTGATGAATATTTTTTCATCAATATCATACTGTAGATAGTAGATTAGCCGAATATTCTTTTCACGGCGCTCACGACTTCGACTAATTCATCGTAGAGTTATATCAACAAAAAATTAGACGCATATCCGCCGTCGAAGATTTTCATTCGATTTTGAGGGAGGATGTGAAGTTCACAAAAAAAACCGTGAAAGCGTCACGTGCGCTCCTCCGATAACATGAGTACGGCGCCGCGCCCGCGCTTCCGACGGAAGAAACCTCACCAACACGTGTGCCACCCTCGCATGATACCGCTGACAACCGCCAAATGTTACACCGAACTTCAGTTTGTCTGTCACGTCTAATTCCAAGAGCTCCAACAAAACCAAAGGAAGAATATGTTATTTAATAATTATAGAAGATTACTAGAACTTCAAGATATTCGTATTCCTTGTTGATATATCTGGTCTATCAAGAGTTGACATTCAGCATGACGAGCAAGCATGACTGTTATGTCTAAAACATCGTCAGTCATACCAAAATACCATATATATTATAATCATGATGTGTCGACTATGTATGGTTGTAATTTAATTTTAAGAATTCAGCACTATCTACATCATTTTCGATTTCATAGATGGAAAAAGCATCGAAGAAACACAATGTTCCGCAAGAATTTACATTCAAAAGTTCCTCACGTCTCCATGCCAACTGGGGTACAAAATGAAAGAGGCGAGGCGACGCGCACTAATGTGACGTACGTGACGTCTCTGAAATATGTACATAGCTCGAAATTCTAAAGTTTCTAAAGTTCCTACGGCGACGGCGAACAGCATGTATTCCGAACGAAATTTCTATTTAGGCAGGTCAGCGAGAAGGAAGGTCTTATGTGGCGTGCGCATTGTGCAAGTAGGTAGGGCGGCGGCCCAGGTGCGCGGAGCTTTTTGTGCGGCCTTCCGGCGGCTGCGCGCGCACCTGCCGCCGCAGCTGCCGCCCGCGCACGCGCCGACACTCCGACACTCCGCTTCGCCCATTGTTGCTTGCCGTTCCCGTTCCGCCGGGACCGTCCCGATTTTGATGGCATTGTCCCAACGGATAGTGTATTTTACCCCGATTTTTCGTAAGCAAACAGTAATTTCGTTTGTCTTAGGTTTATAGAGTAAACCAAATAACAAATAATAAATAAATATATTCATGTACAAATCATTATAATAATATCTTTATTGTCCCATGACGCTCTAAATTTCCCATCCGCCCGATTGTCCCGACTTTATTGCTCGAAAAGGTGGTAACCCTAGCTTCAGCGTTTGCGACTGAGCGCCCGAAGTGCATCGTAATCATCAATATTTGCAAAGGTCGGTAACCTAACACGAGACATTGATGCTAAACGGTAATCATCATATATGAAAATATGATAAGAGAAAAATGCTTCCATCTTTTCTAGTTGTTCACAAGTCATATTATGGATACTACTTTTGGGTAACTCGAAATATTGTTTCTATACCTAAGCATACTTCCTCAAAACAATTAGATTAGAACAATTGTTAATTTCCATCTTTACTATTCGGACCGACCGACGATTGACAAATTCATCATTATTCGTTTTAGAGACAAATCTACCACAAAAGCTTTGCAAACTGCTTTTTCAATGGAATTAAATAAAATGCAATAAGAAACATTTTGCGAAGAGTTAACAATGACATACCAAAGTAATGTTATTGCATCTTGGGACTATTATTTTATTGTGTTCAGTTACAGGTAGAGCCCATTGACAAGATCGGTATCTTTTATATGACAGACAAAGGAAATACACTGAATCAGCTGATCGCCAGAAAAAATGTTAAACTATACGAATTCAAGCTTCACTTCTCTTATAGAAAAAGTAATTTTGGCCTATGTACATATCTTTTCGACTTCTTACAAAGAAATCAGCTGATGGGAGAATTTTGTGACTATCATAAAAAGTATATTCAGCTTGTCCGAATGGTCGGTCGAAAACAGGGCGTTCTGTAAATAAGCATGCATATACAGCCAAGTATGCATATGCAAAGCTTCACGAAACGTGGCCCGATTGACACCTGTCTATATACAGTTGCTACGGAATACCGATAAGTCGGTCACAGTTAAAACAATGTGTCGAAAGAAACTTTCGAGAGCGTATTTTTGTATGATAATTATTTTAATTTGATAATGTCAATTGACACAATATCTTTTGAATATTGTTTTGGTTGACTTATCAACAATACCTCTATCCTCCTATACGATATTTTATCACATGTTAACAATTTAAGTTATAAAAGTATGGAAGCATCACAAAGATATCGGAGCATCATTGATTTTTGCTAGCAATGGACGAGTCTATGTAGTGGGGATCGAACTCAGCTCTGGAATTTATGAAACACGATATCGCGCAGGCAAGTTGCAGCATCAGCTTGCGTTTTAAAACTTCGCCGTCGGTGTTGGTGAGCGGTAATTGATCGGACGGTATAGTTGAGCTGACTTTTAACGCTATTTGTCTGCTTCCAATGCAGTGATTAGAAGCAGAGATCTAACACCTAGACTAAAAAGTTGAAAGAATTTGTGAGGTTATCTTTGTAATTGTCGCACCGATTTTAGTTAAGATTTTAACGTTGGTACAGAAATTCACAGGGACAAAAGCAGGTTATTTTTAACGGGAAAAAAATTGTATTCGTTTGCAATGGTTAATTTTATGTGCGACAAATTTAGGAATAAATAATTTTTGAGGTCAAGAATATTTCAGTATCTGTCTATAGGCTAAATAATTGTTATTTACGTTCGTTTAACTAACGCTAAGTGGTCATGGCGTACGTGATTATAAATATGTATGTCCAAAAAAGCCATAGATCCAACCCGTGCAACCCCCATACAATTTCCCGTGAAAGCATTTGGGGAATTTAAAATATTTGACAATTGTAAAGTTAAGTAAGAGGCAGCACATGTTGATCACAGGTTGATCAACTTGGCAAAAGTGTACAACCGATATTGCATAAAAATCGATTCGTCATACGCGGGTAATGAGCGAGGCGCGTGACGCGAGATAACTAGTCAAAACTAAAAAGGTCGCGACGAAAAATGGTTAAATGCTCTAAGACATCCGTTCGATTAAGATAAGACGCGGGTACGGTCGACAGCTGCTTTCACATCTGCCCTTCATCCCGCACACCGGCACCAGCCCGGCCGAAAACATCGGCGCGATAAAAAAATCTGTTGATGTTACTCTCACCCGGCAGATGAACTACGCGAGCGAACTATAAACACCATCTGCTCCGACCATTTCTACCTGAAATTGTATTTGAGCGTGTTTTTTACACGCAATGCAGGATGTGGCCCGCTATAGTATTGAGTTTCGACGAAAATCATTGAATCCATCCATTGTCATCTTGATGATAGAAAAGTATATTTAGTGTAATATAGCGTTGTTGAAGTTTTAAGACTTATTCACTGACAAGGTAAAACAAACGATAGCACGCAGGTACAAATTATTCACATACATATCTTGCTGCTAATACTTTAATTTAATATGATTGTCATTGATAGCTATCGTTTGAAAAAAAGTAACCCCGCGATTACTATTGTTTAAAAGACCCTAGGATGGGTGTCATGTACACACACAACGACGATAAACAAACACCCAGTCCCAGAACATAAATCTAAGGTCATCATTTAATTTCTGACTGGTCGGGGATCGAACCCGGAAGACTTTGCGTGTCAGAACGGTGTGGTAACCGCACCGCAATGCGAGTCGTCAAAATGTTATATTACGCATAATTTAGTTTAATGTAGGATTTATGCCCCTCTGAAAAATTATGTCGCAAATTTTCAACACCAGAACGATTAATATGAAATCTATGGTTATTCGTTCACTTACCTCGCGTAGCTCCTTGATTTTGGCACCACCTTTACCGATGACGCAGCCGGCGCGGCTCTGGTGGATGAGTAGACGTACGTCGAAGTCATCATTGTTTCCCTTCAGCCCAGCCTGATGGATTTATAGAAAAATTAGTATTTGAAAATTAAGATGTATCAAGTGGATTTATAGAAAAATTTGAATTTGAAAATTAACACGTATCAAGTATTTCAGTCATTAAAGTCACAATACTTACATCAGCCAAGCATGGAAGAATTTGCTTCAGGATTTCCGTAACGGTGTCCACATCCGCAGATATGGACAAAACTCTGAAAATTACAATCATATATGAATGTTCCGAACCGATTCTGATGATGACATGGAAAAAACACAGCACAATACTGATTACGGTGTAACAAATCAACGGTCAGGGAGGTCTGTTTCCGGGCTAAATATATTAAAGCGTGATGGCGATGAAATTGTTGCTATCCATATCCATACAGGTAAAATTGTATCTGTTGGAAACATTTGGAAGGAGACGAGCAGAATTCGTGAGAACTCGGAGGAGCTTAGCTCTTAATGAGCAATTCGTAGCGCAAAATGAGCGTTCAAAATCGACACTGAGGTCCGGAAAGTCAGATTGGAAGGCAATTAAGGTGACGTGCATCATCCTGCGGGGTCGTGATGGGATCGATACGGGATGAAGCGCCTGATCGGAACCTGGATATTCAAAGAACTCCTGACTGTTGACGAGTAGAGCAAAAAGAGCCCGACTTGGGCGGTAAGTTGAGAGTAGCTTGGCGATATAGTTTACCGTTCGGGGCCGGGGCAATCTGGGACTGTTATAGAGGCTTTGTACTGCGTGGCGGGGCGGCGGGTGCGGGGCGGCGGCATCCAGCGGGGCGGGACCGGCAACCAAGAGTCGCTGTAGCGGCGCGCC
>DWOQ01000656.1:0-10729 GCA_018251115.1 Codatractus alcaeus
TTACTGATGTCCATGGGCGGCATGGACCACTTACCATCAGATGGACTGCATGCTCGTTTGCTATTTTCATACGATAAAAAAAATGTGTGTGTCACGAATTTTGCCAATGAAGTATGTCGTTTGTAATGTCGTAATAGAGAGACGTGCATTTAAATTACTGAATTTCTCGGCAAAACATCTAAGAGCTTTCAGAGACCGAATTAATATTCTGTTTACCAACAAATTGCCAATTCCAATGCAGATCCTTTCTGAAGCATTCAATCAATGTCCGCGCATTAGACAGTTAATCATTCGGATGTTGCGGTGTAACAACAAATATCGTAGACGCACGCCAGACGGCGGCAAAAATAACTCATATCGCTAGAACTTAGTTGTTTTGATGTGGAATTGTGACCGCTGTATTCGGAACTGATTTAGGGGTCAGAGGTAATGCGGCGTCTCACGTTCCCGTCTTGTTCGATGCTTTGCACAAATTAAAACTACACCTTATTGTTTATTGTAATCTAGAATTGATATAGTTTATCTAATTAATCTATACTCTACACCAGAGGTACCCAAACTTTTTTCTTGTTGACCACATTCAAAATGATACTTGGTCGGTGCACCCCCTGCTGTTACACTTCTACCATATTCATTTCTTGTGAACTCCCATTTTTTTCCCGGCAACGTAGATCTCTGCTGAGTCTGCCGGGAACCCTTTGGTAATCACAGCTCTACACTAAGATTATATAAAGAAAATGTAATTGAATATTTGAAAGTCGAAAATCTTAAGTCGAGATTAAGTTGGATCACTGTGTCTAGAATGTCTAGATTATCAATTCATATAAGCAATTCGTATAAACTATATCCTATAAAGTAACTTCCTCGATAAATGATTTATTTGATTCAAATCGATTATTTAAATTCGATTGTTACTTTCTGTGATTAACGCATTCATATATCGAATCTCTTAAGCATGATAATATTGGCATAGATGTAGGACGTACACTCATTAGGGTGTACTATCACCACTAATAACATATATGTCATGGTCAGATTGTAAAATTGATTTCATGAAATATTTGACTAGTTGTTCGGCTTCTTGCGTTTAGGATTTTGGACTCAAAATCCAAGACTCTGATTTTACAGTCGTGTATTAGAAATGAATTACCACTTGCTTCAAAACACTTTCAGTGCCTCTATACGCGTCATAAAAATGCTTGACGCGTATCTTGCGGGATAGTGAATGCGTTATGGTGAAGGAAAACATCATTAACAAATCAACCAATCAACACGGGCTATATTAAAAGTCGAAAAGCTTTCTAATTATCATACTACTCATAAGTCCACACCAGGATTCCCAAAGTGTCGTAGATGCCATGAACATAGAAAGACGGATTCACAAACAATCAGCCCCAGCCTAAAAAGTAAATGTATCATTCAGATGACTGGCTGGGAATCGAACCCGGAAGCTCTTTGTCGTCGTATTAATGCTCACAAAGCATTGGAATCATTTAGGTATTCAGAGAATAATTAGAGATAATAGAAGAGTTTAAAATAGCTTAGTTATGCAAATGTAGAGGAACGATAAGTGGAATGAAAACAAATTAATGATCGCGAGGGGATTTAATGTGTCGGGGAAATGTGCGCTGGTTATATATTGTGTCAACACTTACGACATTTTCACATTAATAAATTAAATCGCAATAATATATTAAGTACGAAAATTCCCGTGTAACACGCACTCTTGCACGTTACAGTTTATCATTAATTGCGCATTAACGCCTCCTATCTGTCGATGTAAGTCGGATAAAATCGATTCATTCATTTCCATATTTACTTGGAAAAAGTCGGACAAATATCAATTAGCCCATCTTTTGATAAATATAAAGAGGACCTACGTCTTACTATCTAGATATAAATAGTCAAAGACAGAACAGTTCAGTACTCTCGAAAATGCTGACGTGTTATTATTGTTTCCCCTTACATAGGCTTAGAGTCGCCTTTGTTTCTATTATTGACTGAAAGAGTTATGAGCTATGAATTAAAATACATACGTAAAATTTTTATCAATTGTGGTCGAATATCGACCATTCATCAATACATCAGCTTCCTGAAGTTCACAGCTGGACATACTCGTAGGTCTTCCCTAATCGGCGCCACTCCAACCAGTCCTGTGCCCTCTGAAGCTGTTACCTGCTGTCTCCTTCATGTCATTGGACCACCTGTTTGGGTGGCGACCTTTGCTTCTTTTCCTAGACGTGGTTGCCACTCAAAAACCTTTCTCCTCCGGTTATCGGTTCTATGAGCGATGTGGCCGGCCCATTGCTACTTCATATCGCCCGGTAGTCGAATAGCGATCAATGTGCAATGTGAAGGAAATCAAGTGATATGAAGTGACCATGTTGAAGAACATCTAGTTATTATCATATGATATTGTAGGTGGACGAATCAGAACTGCAAGATGAGCCTCTGCAACTGCGCCTTATGGACCACGATACTTACTCGGCGAACGATGCGATCGGGAAGGTGGTCATCAGCCTGGCTCCCCTTTTGGCCAGGGAAGCAAATAATGCTAAGGGAACCACTGGACCGCCCGGAGGTAAGTTGTAATTTTATAATGAAAGCTTGCGTTTTTATAATGGCTTGCGTTTTCGTGTCTCGCGGCTGAGCACAGGATTCCTTATAACTGGGAGAAGCCGGGAGCATACTCTACCACGCTGCTCCAATTTACTACTTCATTATTATAAAATAACTTCTTCGAAAACTCTGAAGTGCCTGGTATTGAACCCCGCACCAATAAAGCGGGAAGCCGATTATCAAAATGAAATATTTCAATTTCATGATTTAATAATTTGATAAATTTATTGGTATTGTGTTACGTAAACATTTTTTTCTATTTCGCTGTATACATATCTGTATTATGTCAATTAATGATAATTGTCTTGGCACTTAGATCTGTATCTTAATAAAGTAAACTTACCTAATTACTAGTAATTCGCTCCGGCTTCGCCTTGGTGCAAAAAAATCTGACACGCGATGTATTCACCTATGCTAAGTGGATAGCAGTTACTTACTTATTACTGAATAAATAGTACTAAAATAGTAATAGTAGTAAATAGTTATAAACAGTCCACACAGTACATATTGTCGGTTTTTCAATAAGTACATATAAAATGGGTTAAACCACGACAAGTTGTGCACCAGTTCAATGTACCACCAGGTGCTGTGATGTCCGGCTGGATCCCGGTGTTCGACACGATGCACGGGATCCGCGGCGAGTTGAACGTTATCGTCAAGGTGGAGCTGTTCTCGGACTTCAATAAGTACAAGACGTCCAGCTGTGGAGTGCAGTTCTTCCATTGTGAGTTTGTTAGCATTTTTTATATCGTAGAACAAGCAGACGGGTAGAGGAGTCAATCTGATGGCAATTTTTATGATGGTAAGGTTGATGCCAATATTTCCCCGTAGTTGCATGGGTCGTGGTAGATTAATTTATCTACCTTACGTCTAGTTCGTTTTTCATGTTTTAGTACCATATCACACAATATATATTTTATTTTTACACGTAAACTTTTTACCGTACAAGTATGTTATTTACAAAGACTAATCACTGGATTCCACCATTTGTGCTAACTTAAAACCGTCTTCCCTGTTAAAATACCTCGGGTGTTGCTTGATCTCTATCGCTTCTCTTACTAAAAGTTAAAGTTAACGATAAGTTTATGTAATTCGGTGCACTGGTTAGAATCCGAATTGAGGATCACGAATCCGAATTGAGGTGTTCGGAATCACATGGTTCCGTTGGCTCTGTTTAAGTACAGTACCCTAAAAAAGCTTGTTCAAAAATATGTTTGTTTCTAGGTCCCATGATCCCGCCCGGGTATAGAGCGACATCTGTCCACGGCTTCGTAGAAGAGTTGATAGTGAACGACGATCCCGAATACCAGTGGATCGACAAGATTCGAACCCCGAGAGCTTCGAACGAGGCGCGGCAGGTGGCTTTTATCAAATTAAGTAATCAGGTATGGTTTGATGGAACAGTATCCTACCGTTCTTGTAGTGTTTTCAAAAAATTGTAACTATGTCCGCGCTGCAAAGATGTCGATCGTACTGCCTGTATAATATAACCTTTAGGTGGGAGTGTGATCTAAGCTAATAAGTTGATCGACATAGCTCTCAGCATTATTAGGCTGAAGAGGCAATGAGCTGGCTACATCGCTTGGAGAACCGTTAACAGTACGGGAGAAAGGTTCTCGAGAGGTGTCCACTCCCAAAGAAGCAAAGGTTGATACCGACCAGGTAGACCGATCATGACGACGAGTAGGGCAGGTTGGAGTGGAGTCAATTAGGGAAGGTCGATGTCCAGCAGTGACATCAAAACACTGATGGATGAATGGATGAGTGGTCCAAGCTCGCCAATTGAACCAAAAACACCTCGTCTATACGTTAAGGTCGTGCGTCACCACGTCTTATCTGACGTAGCGACTAACGCCCAACTAGTACTCCAACTACTACTCGCGGGCCAAGTTATGTTGTATGTATGCAGTGTGTGCACACGCATGTGATATAATAGCTTTAGCAACTTTACTGCTGAAGCTATTATATAAAAAAAGATATACAATCAGTCAATGAAACATGATCTCTATTGCAGGTGCAACGTCTGGTCGGTTTGAAGGCAGCAGAGCTCGGCGCCAACGCCGTCGTCGGCTACCAACAGGACTTCGACCTTGAGGGCGAGGCGGGGGTTGTTGCGAGGGCTATTGGTATGATCTTATCAATTTTTTGATTTTTTTTATATCTTTTTGACGTTCAAAAAGAATTCTGTAAAGAATGTACTTTGGGAAATTTTGTTTAATTTTGAATTAAATAATTGTGTTAAAAGGTTTTCAACTGAATTCAAAACGGAGGATATTAAATTCGGCCGTTTATTTTACCTATTTCTAACTAATAACAACAGCGTTAAGGATTAAACTTTGCATTGGGCTCCTAGTTGAATGGGTGACCATTTATGGCTAAATTTCGTGCTTCAGAGGACGTTAAGCCGTAGGCTCCGGTTATCCTTGAATAGCAGTCATTAAACCGTGAACGAGGCCTTATAAGCCATCATGAAAAACATCCAGACACCAGACACCAGTTCGCCACTATGCCTCTCTACCAACCTGCATTGGTGAGGCGTGGTAGAGGCTCCAGTCTTTCTCCAATGGTGGGGAGAGACCAGCAGTAGCACAAAAAAGACTTGCAAACAAATTATGATATTACCTATCTATTATTCCGAAAATATAGAGTCGACTCGTATAATTGAATTATATTACGGGGTATATGACATATTACATATCAATATAATTGAATTTCATTAAATTTTAAAACGAACGAGGAAGAATATCTTTACACATAAGAACGTCGGTACAAGCGGCTTAATCCTATAATAGTAAATGGTTTTAGGATTATCCGTGTATTAAGGTTGATTCCACTTAAACCAATTATGTTTCATGGCCTTGACACAATATGGTATTATAGTATAATCTATTTGTCCGTGCAGCTTGGGTCATAAAGGGGCGGAGCGGTGAAGCGAGTATTTTGCTCTCTCTCCCACTCACGGGCCTTACGGGCGGGCATAGTGACGTGCATTATTGTTGTCGAGAATGGCGCCCACGGAACACGCTCGCCGCCCTAGCCGGCTTATCTATTATGACCCCAACTGTACCGACAATTAAATTATCCTATAAGTAATGAAACTAGGAGACATATACATATAAATATATAATATAATGTTTGTATTCTCATAACGAATTTTATTAGTAAGCTAAGAGTAAAATAGTTCAATAATGATAGTAATCGTGGACATGAGATGATAGAATGAAATAATTTACATACATATATCAATATACGTTAGTGTTGTCAGCGCTAGACCGAATATTTTTGGTAACCAATGGGAATGCTCTTTGTTTTTAAAATTAAATGCATTTAAAATTAAAATTAAATTATGTAAACTGCATGTACTTGTTCGGACTGTAATTACTAAGTCGTACGATACTTGTTTCGGCGAGGCCGAAGGTTTCGTTCCGGCTTTGGTTTCGGCTGAAAATTCTATTTCGGAGCACAGAATTTTTTTCTTAGGCAGAAAACACATTATACTAAGTAGGCTATTCTCTCTACTGATTCATATATATTTTTCCAGGTACAGCCGTCAGCATAATTCAACTACCTTTGCCGAGTCAGCCGGCTAACATGCCGTCATATACACAGCAGTGAGTATAAAACTTATAAGGACATTTATAAAGTAATTATGATTTTCAATTAATATTATAGCAGAATTTATACATTTTATTATGTATCGGGGTATTCACGAAACATTTTTTATTGCAATAGGAAATATTGGCAATACATAAACGGTATCGTGATTACCCCGTTACATAATAAGTTGAGTAAAATATGAACTTATATTGTATCGATGTTTAGGAATTGTGATTATTGTGTAATTAAGGCGTACTTTTAAATTAAAGATAAATAAACAGATAAAACCTGGCCACACTAAAAAAAAAAAAAACTGCAAACATGATCTTGCTTTTAATATTCTATTCTTGTATGCTAATTTTAAAAATTTGAAGAGATTTTGCATCGAACAAGCAATTTATTAAACAAAGAGCTAAATTTTAAAACAAAACTTTTAAAATTTGAGAGGTCACTTATTATGAGGCATTATGAGCTACAACTTATAAAAATCGATACCGTTCGATTCGATTGCATTCGATTAAAACTGTAATATAGCTTCACCTCTCTTTAACTCCCGCAGTCAATTGAATCGTAAAATAAAGAATTTATTACACCTAAAAACGAAATTGAATTGTATTCTGTAATCCTAGGGTGTATATGTATGAAATTGTTTTACTGTATGTCTAAAATCTTTCATTGCATATTAGGTTGTAGAAACAGTTGCGTTGCAAAGGATAGCACAGAGATTTTTTTGTAAACTTTGTATTAAAATCGATACTTCTATTTATTAATACGCAACATATGTTATCAAGTGGTCACAAATGTCTATATAAATCTGTCACCGGCTCCCAATACAATATATATTAGTTCCTCTTATAATCTCATTTGAAATTGATCACAGATGCGTTTCTAGTGGGGCCCAATCATCTATTAGACAGTATATGTACATGTATGACTAAGGACTTTACATCGGCTAGGGTTCCGGAGCTTTTTGATGATATATCTTGTAAAAATGTATCAAATTTAAAAATATTTTACCTAACATAGTTTATAGTAATACTGTAATTTAAACCAATACATTTTTAAACCAATACCACTATAAATTAACTAGTCTGTTCAATATTTAAATCTAACTACAGTTATTTATGCAAAATAAATTAATTATATGTATACTTAAGATATATTTTAAATCTACCTTTTGTTTTGATTTCGTGCCAAATAGCAAGAAGTTTTACCTGTCAACAAGGCAAGCTTTAAATGTTTTCTATCGATGTTGTCACTGCACACGTAACAATATATCCAACTTAGATATTGTATATGTCCAGATTGCCGGGGATGGGGAATTAGGTTATCGGTTTGTTTTCATGGTTATCTGTGGTATACAACACACACATACACATGTACGTGGTGTACGTACACGGTGACATTCACGCACACATACATTAAAATTAAGTACATTTTGCATGTTTGGTCCTATGCAGTCTAGACCTATATGATATCTTTGTTAATTGTAATTATGCTAAGAGCAATATAAATAAATAAACAGATACTTATGATTTTTTCTTTGCATGGTTTGTCGTGTCTGTCCCTGTCTGGTCTGTCGTAATTAAATTTTAGACAATTAAAAAAGTATTTGGACATTTTGGTGACCGATGATGAGAACATAACTGATTTGAATTTGTACTATCAAAATCATCAAGAAGAACTCCAGAAGCTGTTAAGCATTCTCCATCCGAGTACTGCGTTTTTATTGGACGAACCTGACACTGTAGATGAGGACGAGAAAAGCTATGATCTGCCTCGTCAATCCAGCATTAAAAGTTACGGTGGCAATGTGTCCATATTCCAAGATGAATATGTTTCCCAGAAAAGTCTCAAACATCTTACTGAGGACCAATTAGATCTAAACAGACTATTGAATCGAGAAGACGATTCTGATCCTGACTTTCCAGGCCCAATTAAAACTATAAAAAAGATAAAAACTAATTTCTTTAAGAAAAGATTCGCTAACATGAGACGTGGCTCGAGAAAATCAGATGTACGAGATGTGCCAGATTTACGAGAAGATCAAATTTCTATAAGATCAAATTCCTCCGATATGTCGCGTATTTCATTATCGGATATAAGGAACGAGTTTAGAAAGTTGAAACGATTGAAAACACCTAAGATTCGTAAAGTTACAAATAATGAAGACGAAGGTATGGCTATGGCGTCCATACTTGGCAGATCGGTAATACATGCACATACAAGTCTCGCTTGTATTACGGAGAGCCAAGATTCAGATCACTCGCCAGCACCTATGAGACGAACCAGTGAGTCTGAACCAACTGTGCACGTTTCTGATGAAGATAACACTAAAATTGAGGGTATGGTAATAAATCAAATGGATGCCACTGGTTTGAAAATAAACATACCGGAAATACATTGTTCTTCATTGGAAAATATAAAGAGAGATGACGCAAAACCAACTCCTGAACGGAAGATATCGGAATCGTGTCCTACGACTCCAATGGTAGTTAGAAGTGAAAATCTTCTAACATTGCCAGAGCAAGGTGATTCTTATGGTTCAGTGTCATCTATATTATCCGCTGATAGCTCAGAAATGTATTCTAGCTCCGATGAAGAAGATGAAAGTTTCGATCTTCAGTCCAATGACAAGGAATCAATCGAGACTACGAGCTCGGTCATTCAATCAGTACTCAGTCACGACGTCGATCCAAAATTCATTGCTCAAATGGAAAAGAAATTGACCAAGCTTGAAATAGCTAGTACTGAATATATCGACACTAAGATTGAAAGCCAAAAAAATGTACCGAACATAAAACTCGACATTCGAACGACCGAAATGCAAGAAAAATATGACAGCGGCAAAGTTAAATTAGAAGAGAGCCCTTCGAGGGTGGAAGCTTCAACATCGACCTCGGATATCGATAAGTGTGTAAAATCAAATAGTCACCAACATTTTATTAAAATAAATAATCCTTTTGCACATAAAAAAGTATCTGAAAGCTTTAGCGCCCCCTCGTCCCCGATCGAGAAGAAGGGTTTCGTGTATCGTTCCTCCAAACGGATAAAGAGACAACTCTCGAAGATTTCCAAAAGCAGCATGATTAAAAGCTTATCGCACTACTCCCTGTTGCCAAAGAAAAAGCATGTGGACCCCAAACCCCCAATGAGTCAACCAGGTTCTGCTTCCGACGTCACTTCCTCCAAAGCGCCTAGTGAGACTGTGCTGGGTTCTCCCTTCCTCTCTTATACCGACTTATTAAGTCTGGACAAAGAGGGATTTCCTAACACCCGTCTTCATAAAAGCGACGAATTGGATCTTGCTAAAGTATCCATGTACATAGGTTCGGAACCAGTTTCTAGAACGTCATTCAGTGGTCCGTCTAGCCATAGCGGTAAAGACGACGGACATTATCACGATCACAAGTTTCATAAGAAAGAAAAATTTGGTCTAAAACCAACGGGGCTGCTTCATACGGCAATGGAAACAATTCTAATTGATACAGTGCAATCGTTGCTTATTCCAACGAGTCCCGATCCGAAAAAATCGGACGATCAGAAGTTTTTTGACGATGTAAACGAAAAATTAGAGAGAGTAGAGGAGGCGAGGAGTAAAGAGAAGTTGAACGATGTAAAAATGGTAGAAAATAATGTATCTCAAGAGAAAAGAGAAAAGAAACTGATCAGGCAAGACAGCGTCCATTCAAACGCGGAGCCGAGCGAGTCGCGCAAAATGTCCAAAGAGATAGACCCTAACTTTGTCATTCCATGCAAATTAACTCAGAACACGCCAGTGTTGCAACACTTCCATCCCATTCTTAGCGGCGCACCTAATCTAGAGACCATACCATCGTTGCCAGAGAGTAGCTTAGATCACGCGGAGAGTTTAGACGTAGTGGGTGTTGAAGATAGGCGTGAGGGTGAGACTAACAGTGCTAGCGTGTGTGGTAACTCGCATGCAGCGTGCGATGTTGACAGGAGCGAGAGGGAGAGGGAGAAGTGTGACAAGGACAAAGGATCGCCGAGGCACGCCCGCCACGAGTCGTACGGCGGTCGTGATCCCGTCGGCAGCGCCACGGCTGCGGTACAAAATGTATCGCTTAACTCCTCCTCCACGCCCATGGGAATCCACCGACGGTCGTCAGATTCCGATCTCAGTGTCACTCCTAAAGGTACGTTTTTGATTGTTTTTTAAGACGATAAAGCCTTTCTTTTTTTGACTCCGTAGGTTCTAACGCCACACTTATTTCCGTCTAATAATTTAATTAAATTCTAGCTTGAAGAGTTTGGTAAAAGATACTATTACTTACACTACCGTCCAAAAGTTTGGAAGCAGCGAGATAAAATTAAATAAAACAAAATTTAACGATCTTTTAGTACTTATATTGATATAAAATTAAAAATTTAACAAAAAGTAACTTAGACCAAAGAGAAAATTAACAAATAATGGGAAACATAATCAAATTTTAGCTTCATCAAAGTGACCACCTTTTGCTTTAATGATTTCAGCACAAATTTTAGGCATTCT
>DWOQ01000657.1:0-10720 GCA_018251115.1 Codatractus alcaeus
ACAATCATAAATATAGTAATATATCATAATGTACATTTACATACATTTCCCGATCAAATTGAAGAATTTTCTTGCTGCGATTTCAAACCCCAAGGTTCTATGCGAATGAAATACATAACCGCTTTAGAGTAACCATATCTGAAATTTTTTGCTTAATTATCTTAAATCATTTTCCTAATCGGTAGATAAATTACACAGTTGTGATATAACAAACAATGTAGTCGAAGACAATTACGCATTGTGACCACATCAAAACTACTAAAAATAATCTAAACCAATGTAACCAGGAAAAAGTTCTTGAAGTCGGCTAAAAATACACCAAATAAATCAGATTCTTGCATTTAGTTCCAGATAATCATTGATGCGTTGCTGATAGCAATTGCTGGTAGTATTATTACGTTGTACACCAAGTATTAGGATTATGGGGTTGGTGGTGGTATCTCCCCGGCCGAATTAAACGAGTTCTACCACCTGGCCAGGTACATGTTGATTATATGTTGCCACAGTAAATAAACCATGGGGAATTCAAGTAAATAATTTTTAGTCCCCGACGACAAAAAGGGGTGTTGTGTATGTGTATATGCTTATGGAATTGTAGCTAATAAATTGATATATTGAATTTAAAATATGACTTGATAATGTTCTTAGCTATGATTCAATAAAAAAAACTCCCGTATTATTTGAATGTCAACTCTTTATCGTCTCCAGTTTAAAGTTTCTATTTCTTAATTTTATCCTGTTACTATTATCTACTTGCGTTAACACACTATTAAGATTATTGATCCTGATGAAATAGGTATTGACAGACAGACAGATGAACTAACAGACGATGAACACGTGAGTGCTCTGATGTGGAGTCCATTTCGAAAGGATAAGGATTCTTGATTGATTCATAATTGATTGACCAGTCCAGTCTACGTGATATTTACATATGTGTATTAGAACAACGATTACCACTTGGGAGTCAAGTGAACTGAAACACAAGTTTATGTACGAAGCTTAGCGGTAGAGTAGATGTATCAATGCCAATATATTTCTCATCATAGCTAAAGACTTTAGCGTTCTTCCCCATTAATGGAAGATGAAGCATTATGAAGTCACATAAGCTATAAATTCCATCCATCAGAAAGTATACAAAAATAACACGATAAATGTAAATGTTAATTGAAACCAATCAAATAACAAACACTCTATAATTATAAATCATTAATAATTCACAATTTGCTCGCTCGTATAACGAAGCTCTTCGATTAATGATATCGTCAACATTTCCACTTGTTTACGAAACCATTGAAAAATTAAAATACAATATTCCCCATGTTAACAAGCAGCAATTAATCATAGCAAACCTGACCACAGGAAGCTTCCGTTAAATAAAATTGTGCATTTAATTATTTACCAATATTGTCATGAATGTGGTCGGACCATAGAGGTGTAAACTAAATCAACTCCTAATAAGTATTGATTTCATATAAAACATTACGTAGAAACGAACGTCTGAGTGTTCAAAAAAAGTTTTCAAAGGTGTGTGAAATCCCCAATCTGAACTAGACCAGCGTGATGGATTAATAGCTCGTCTCGGGGAGAAAACCTGTGTCCAGCATTAGGGTAGAAATGTTTTGATGGTGATGATAATGATTCACATAAATAGCCCTGCATTAGCATTTTTGTGGTGAAGGCAGAAGGTTTCATTATTAGACTTCGGAGCCATGATTGAAACTGAACTTGGTGTTTAATCCCTGTCTGTAAATCTATTTGCACAATGTTATCAAACAAAAAATAGTAGAACGTTATTAAACGTAAAATTACAAGTCTGTTTAGTTACTTCGTCTAATGAGCAATCCCATGTATGGCGGCTTTAACAGAACTGAATATTCATATACATTACGCTCATTTGTCATACTGTAATATAAAACGAACATAAAATAAAACTTAAAATGTACTTAAAACCAATAAGAATCTCATTCCAACCACTTTGAGTCAAAGTTCGCATGAGTTTTCTGTTTACAAATATCTCTTATACATAATATTTTGCCATATTTATTCTATTAAAAGAACTTCGTAGTTAGACTAAAGCTTCTTCGTAGTTAGACTAAAGCTGTATGGCCAATGTACTTAATTAACGCATATGAAAAATACCGTATATATCTAAAATGAAATAAACAATCCCAAATAATATACATATTGAATACTCATCCATAGTATAATATGTATTAATAAAATTAGTATAATAACAAAAGTTATCACCGCGAGACCATTATTTTGTACGTTGTAAACGCATCTTACTGGCAAATTAGCTGATATACTTAATTAAACGTGGGTTCTCTTGCGCATTAACCTCAAACCGTTTTATTATCGTACGTTTAAATTTGTTTAACTTGAATAAAAGCAGATTTTCTTTTGGTCATTTGTGGTGTGAATCTGGTATTCCCGATGACAATATGTTGCGTCAGTGATCATAATTCCTTATTGTATACGTAAATTGTAAAATGTTTAGTCTCGGCTCCTTGAAATGCTTTAAACAAAAAAAACTACGCAGTTATAATAAAGCTACATTCAAAAGATTATTGCTTTTTTATCGTAAAAAGTCAGCAAACGAGCATGCAGTCCACCAGATGGTAAATGGCCCATGACGCCCATAGACATCACTAATCATCCCTAAGTACAAATAAATCATTCCTAGTTTTGATCACAGATGCGTCGCTAACCCTGAGGACTAAGATGTTTGCCTCGTATTTAAGTATAGCCAGCAACCACGCCTCTCCAAACCGAAACACAAAAATTGCTTCAGAGGATTATAAGGGTGGTGGTGGTACCTCCCCAGTTGAACTAAACGAGTTCTACCATCTAAAAAACTACTTTACTTTTGGTTTATTGTCTATTATTGCTACTTCTACTTCAATAAAAAAAATTAGCTTCTACACTTGAAGGGAGGCTTGAGTCTATTTCACGTTTTTAACATAATTAATTTTCAATTTATATTGGATGTAACTGAAAAATCAGAGATAAGTGAGGTATTTTTGATTTGAATTTAGCTTACTAGAATTATATGGTAATATTCATATTACTGGATAGTTCCTACAACACATTAATCATAAATATAATTGTATTTGTTTGTTTCTATAACAGTACTGCAAATACTACATGGTGAAGTTCTGTCCTCATGACCTGTTTGTTAATACCCGGGCGGATCTTGGCGTATGTCCGAAGGTGCACGATGACGAGGTTAAAGACTTGTTTGAGAAAGCTGACACTTCCTACAAAAAGGCTCAGTATGTTGAGGAGTTTCTGCGATTTTGTCGCCACATGATTGGTGATGTAGAAAGTGAGTTGTTTTACTAATTTAATATGTTATTCATTAGATATACAAAGTACCAAGCTGTTTATTTATTTGTATAAATAGTAATCCATTTATGTAGTCTGTAAATAGTGATCATGTACTTTGTAAACTCAAATTAAAACTATTAGAGGCTATGAACAGTTATATGTTAAGTGTTCACACAACCATATATATCTACAACCAATTCTGAGTAGAACATAAGACGTATCGGAAGTCTACTAAATCACAACAGAGTTGTGAAGATGTTAAATATGTTAAAATGTTATATATTATCTTATTTATTATATGTTGTAGCCTATAAAAAACTGAACTTTGGTCTTGTGTTTAGTTTTGTAATATATATGTGGGTCAATGTGTTTGACCTTCTACAATGAAATACATGTAAATCTTGTTTGTATTCCAATATGATGTAAATGTGTCTGGAAATGTATCAAGGCCCCAACCTTGATACATTTCTAACTATATACAATACAAAGTAATATACACATACATGAATTTACTAAAATTTTGACTGTTCTTGAAAGAAATGGAGAATATGGCAAGGGAAATGTTAATATCAAATATACTTTTTCCAGGAAAGATCTTAAAGGGCAAACAGAGATTGGAGCTAATGAACTCCAAACCTGAAGGTCCACCGATGACTCAAGCTCAAACTGAGAAAAATCAAGAACAGGTTTGTTTTTTCAATTATAATAATTTTCAATATTTCAATCATATAGTAGAGCTTTAAATTGCTGTTCACCAGGTAAAACTGTTATCAGAGAAGATATCATCACTTGTGCAAGAGGCAGAAGAGGCTGGTACATGTGGCAACGTGGAACAGGCTCAGGGGCTTATGAAACTCTGTGATAGACTCAAAGAAGAGAAAGAGCAACTTCTAAAACAACAGGAGAATAGGTTTGTGAAATGTTTGTGAAGGATTTATGTATATTGTGTATGATTTAAGAATGTTTATACATATATCATATTTGAGTTAGGATACATGTCCCTGCACTGACGGCTACGTTAGCAACAGAGGCGTCATTACATCTGGTCACGCGTTTTTTAGTTTATCATCTGAAGTTCTTAATATCTATGAGGTATAAAGTTCAACATCATCTTAGAAAGTTCTGACTAGATCAGTTCAGTTGTTTTAAAGGTCAGCCCGTAGATACACACATTAATGTATAATTTTACTTTGTGGAAATAAATATATGAACTTCTTCAGTCTTTAGAGTCTAGAATTTTAATTATGTGTATGGGTCACTGTAGAAATATTTACTATTATAGCCACTGGTCAATGACTGCTGAGTTAGCGGCGGCTCAAGAGAAGCAAATGGAAGTTTGTCCAGTATGTGGAGCATTTTTAATTGTTGGAGATGCACAGCAGAGAATTGATGACCACCTATCTGGAAAACAACATGTGGGGTGAGTGTAAGATCTACCAGTACTTTAGTATATAGTGGTATAGTAGTAGGCTATCATGGCTATGCACAGTATAAAAATAAAGTTTGGGTGAGCAAATCTGTACACAATATACATCGCTCGCGCGTTCATTTTTATTGCGTACGTGTAAAATGTGGAATGAGCTTTTTCCTGAAGTATTGCCGGAACTCTATGACATGGGACTCTTCAAAAAACGTGCTAAAAGAGGTCTTGACGACTCCTCTTCAGGTGGCCCGCTTGCCTTATAGGTTATCGTAAAAAACTACATAATTCTTTCTCACACCTTTCGTAATTTACAATTATTTCAGATATTTCAAACTGCGTCAAGCGTACGAGGAGATGAACGAGGCTCGCGAGAAGGAGCAACAAGAGAAGGAGAGACGGCGGAGGGAGGAGCGAGACCGGGAGCGGACGTTGCGCGGCGGCGGGCTCGGCTCCGACCGCCGAGATCGCGAGAGGATGGAGCGGGACAGGGAACGCGAGAGGGAAAAAGAGAAGGATACTAAAGACAGTAAGAGCGACAGGGATAGAGATCGTGACCGCGAACGGGATCGTCACCGGTGAGTCTGTACAAATCACTAAAGAACATAGTAAAAATCAAAGAGGGCGTAAAAATGCTCTTTAGGCTCGTTGTACGTTGAAAACTCTTCTGATGCCAAAAATGTCCACAGACAACCATGATCAATTGAAAACCATTTAAACTGAATGCTATTTATGATTATACCACCACTGTTTTTTCCACTAGTATTTCGAGTCTTTATAATTATATCAGGCAATCCAATTTTATTCTCAATTGTTGCAATATATGTATATGTGAGATTGGTTTTCAGTTGGAAAATTATTATATCAGGTAGTGCTTTTATAAATTGGCTGTTAATTTCTTATTTCCTTGACGACTAAACTATACCTCAGTTTCCAGTTTATATGACAAAAAAATAGAGATTGCTAAAATGAACAAAACATAACTGTTTATATTTTCTAAGCTGACATCTAATGACCATAATGAATTGGATACAGATCAAGCCGCGATGATAAAGAAAAAGAGAAGAACCATCGTCACGACGACCGCAATCACGATCGTGACAAGGACAGAGATAAGGAACGTGACAAGGATCGAGACAAGGACCGTGACAAGGATCGTGACAAGGAGCATAAGGATCGTGACAAGGAACGTGAGAAGGATCGGGACAAGGAACGTGAGAAGGAGCGGGATAGAGATAAGGACAGGGAGCGTGATAGAGACAGAGATAGGGATAGGGAGCGTGAACGGGACCGGGATCGGGACAAGGAGCGGGAACGCGACCGCGACAGACGACATCGGAAGGATAGAAGTGAGTATAAATGACATTATTTTTTAACAAAGATAACCGTACCAGGTGTGAATAAGTTGACAAGTCGAAAATTGTCATTTTTCAGGGCAGCCATTTTAAAATTTGAGTTTTATCTGTAAATCAATGTTTTATTCCAATTCACATGTTTGGTGTGTGTGGTAGAAAACACCTATCGACTTAGTTATTTATTCACGCCTAGTACGGATATTTATTTGCTAACAAAATAATAGAAAAGAAGACAAAATCTATAAAAAACTATAACACATACACACATGTTATGAAAAAAGTTATTAATGCAAATGCTACGTTGTGTAATTCCTATATTTTTCTTTTAAAGTTGGGTTAAAGGTATAAAGATCTCTATGAAAAGGCCCTTTATAACTTGTTATTGGTTTTGTATAGATGTTTGTAACATGTCCTAGGATCCCCACACGAGCGGTCTCGGCGGCGTTCCCGCGACCGCCACTAGCAGTCACTGAGGTATCACAAATGCGCCTGGAACCGGTAAATATACACTTTCATAAATATTTTACATTTCAACTACAACAATACTGTCCCAAAGCCAATACTTAAAAACACAACACGACTTATGCGTCACTATAGTCGACACTAGATAACGGCTCCTAACAACCACTTCCTAACACTTAACTCAATCCGAAAATGTAATATACATACATTGACCAGTAATAAAGTGAACACTGTTATTTTACAGCTATTTGTTACATACCAAAATAAAACTTCGGTATATGGCAAACATATGGGGAATGTTCACCCAGTTGCATTCTCGATTTGGTAGTTGTCGTCACACCGACGGACTTGGCAGGTATTTGATTGGTATTTTGAATAGCTGCTGGGAGCCGACAGCATGAAAAGTGTTATTGATTGATCACGTCCGTCTTTTTCATCCAATATTTGTTCAGATATTGGCTTGTCGAAGAGGGAGATTGGCCAATAACGACTTTTTAGACGAGCAGTTCGCGGCGTCGTTGTTTCGAGGTACCTAATATGTGTATGTTTCGGTGTCGCGTATAGTCGGTCGAGTCGGCGTTCTCGTGTGGATCGCAATCGTGAATCAATGCCAGGTATTTGTTAGGTTACTGTGATTCGACATAAGTAGGCGAAGACAACGACGACGGGAATAGGGGACAAATAGCATTGATGTTAATTTAGTAATCACATAATTGTCACATTTAAATCGGTGTTTTTATTTTTCCACATATTCAGATGGATATTCATACATTCAAAGTTATTAATATTATTTTGTGTTAATGTGGAGCAACTTTTATTTTTATGATATTATAAATGACAAACGATGCCATGTGTCGGAGTTGTGAACGTGGAGCGTGAGCCATATGTCCTTGACAAAGGATGCCGATATCACATCATCTTCCGTGTGTTTCCAGGTACCCACATATGGCAACCAGTTAATTATTACGTCACAAAATAAATTTAAAAAATCGTACAAAAAAAAAACTTTTTGCCGTATAACTTTATCAAAACCCTGTTTCCCATTCTGGAAGACAACTGATTATGATTGAGGATTAATATTAAAATATTACCTACATTATTGACTACAAATATTACCTGTATTATATGAAATAATAATTTTACTTAAAATGATTTTCAAATTATATTTTTTAAACAAAAACCTCAATCATTGCAGTCTATTCCATGTTAATTCTTTATGTTTCGGTATTAGCATCTGGATGGGCTTTTCAGTTGGCAACCCATAGACGAAGACGGCGGACCACCCGGACCCCAGAAAAAGAGGTACTTTTGACATGGCAACCCATAGAGGAAGATTGCGGACCAACCAGACCCCAGAAAAGAGGTACTTTTGAATTAAGGCACCCTTGGGCCGGAACGGGAAGAGGCGGGTCGGGATCTACTGTTAAATCGTCACGTCTTCGGTTCTGAGGTGACCTAGGATAAACGCGCATAACAATTTTATAATACTATCTAATTTTTAAAAAATTTCAATATGCATGTAGTATGTCCGCATACTGAATTTTGTTATTAATTTGGTTTAGATTATAAGCACTTGTAATGTGTAGCTACCTCTGAAAATATTTTATCCCTGGAGGTTATTACTGTAGGTAAACCACCACAGGAGTATTTCAGGTATTTATCACTTTTTTATTCCACCGTAATGATGTTAATGTGATTTATTTTACATGTACCTATGATAGGGATTATAATTTAATAAATAAATATGACTTTTGGGGAATAATGTTTTTGTTTTATTTACCCTCGCCATTTTTTTTTACTACAGGGAGTATAAATTAAATTAATATTATTTTAATCAATTGATTAAGAAAATTCACTATCTGCGTTTTGATTTTCATCTAAATAAAAATGGGTATTTTAAATAAAATCGCTTTGATGTGGATTGTATTTTTAATCTTATGTTGATTGTAGGGTAATTTTAAGTCCTAATGACGAATACTACGTCCATGGTACTTACTAATACACCTAACACGATATAACGACTATTACGTATTGATAATGTTTACGACAGGTATTTTATCTCGATGTAATGCGCATATGTTAAGTGAATAGTTTAGGAAGGAAATTTTTAGGCAATTATTTATACAAAATTGTAACTTAAATCAGATGATCTAGCTCGACCTTTACAGTATATGCCATTAATACAAGTGGTATTCGCGGTTTTTTTTTACCTGGAAATAGTGGGGAACTGCTAAAGCATTGTTTTAAACGTGGATGGGACTGCACGCCATAATTACTTTTTTGTTTAGCATAATACGTGTAAAAGGTAATGATTGTTAATTCTAACGTGGTTTTATTTCCTATATGTAGACAATGAATGTGTTAACGATTTTACTTAAGTGTACATTGCACAATGGTCAGAACCAGAGACACAAATAATAACCATAGTCTTAGTTTTAACTTTAATTCGGATGGCCTTTGGTTTTTGAACATTATCTATAATATGATATGTCATGCCAATGTCAGAGATTGTCAGTGTCAGCCAGTAGTATGCTTGTTTACAACTTTGTTTAAAAAAGTTTAATAAACAAATGTACGATACAGATAAAAATATTCAATAATGTATGTAGTACGAATTTACTAATATTATTATAGGACACACTTACATTCCAGGTTTAAAAGTACGTCGAAGTGTAGGTAACACAAAATAGTAATCAGAATTAAGTTATCACACTGAAGCATTCAGTATGGACAAGGAGATTTCAACGCCACAGCAGGCAGCTAGGGCTAAACTGCGTGAATCCTTTTTATTGGCAATAAAGGAGTTGAATGGTAGGTTTATTTATATATACTTAGACATTGCTGGCCACGGGTCTCTCCCCACAACTGGGGGAGGCCTGGGGGAGGCCTGGAGCATACTCCACCACGCTGCTCCAATGCGGATTGGTGGAGGGGATAGTGGCCAACCCGCGTTGAAGTTTTCAAACCCCCCATAAGGTTTCCAACATGGTTTATCGATTGTTATCCAAGGACAAAACCTGATACCAATGGCTTAACGATGGCCTCCGAAGCACGGAAGCGCGCATGATATTTAGCCACTAGCGGTCACCCATCCAACTACCGACCGCGCTCATTGTTGCTTAACTTTGTAGATTGGTTAAGATCTACACAAGCCGCGGGGCTGTGTGCGCTTCTAGTTGCTTAGTTCAACAAATAAAAAGTACTAATCTGTAACACATTAAATTTGGATATTAATTTCTCCAAATCACATATTATGTGGAACTCATTTGGGCACCTATGTAAATGGAAATAAAGGTCTTAAGGATCTTCTTGCATTTTTCGAACTCCAGTAAGATTGGTAACTAAAGGGTAATGATTTGACAAGGTGTGGGCATATAAAACAAATGATACCAATACTCCGTGTTTTAATAAAGGTTAAAATAGGATTAGTGAAATCAGTAAATGTTGTCTTTATAACTCCACTTATTTATCATTATAACAAAATAAAATTAAAAAAAAATCAAAAACAACTTATACTAAACAAGTTACTGTTCCTATTCCAATCTCTAAAGCCAATGATAGTTGTATCACTATGGAGTTTTATTTCTTATTTAGAAAAGATTGTCGCATGTGAATACTACAACATAATTAAAATTACTTTTAAATTATGTTTAATGGGAATAAAGTGTGAAACTGTTTATGTTTATTATGTTAATAATTTAAGTAGGTTAAAGATTTTTACATGGAAAGCACTTAATTTAGCTAAGGCAATGTAAATGTAAATAATAAATCACATGCATAGATACATATTTATATTTACATATACCTTTTATTTACATACATGGCAGCCCAACCCTTCACCCCGTGTTTGGTCATTGTCGTTCAATGACATTTTATTCGTTAAAACTTGCTGCCCATCCTATACTTTTTGTAGAAATACTGATGCATAAGTGTGTTTGAGATGGTGAATGAGTTTATTTAATTTGAGATTTAGGACTTATATTATTAAGTCTAGACCCACCTCTAGATTTGCTACTGAGCAATAAGTATAAACTCATATCAACAAATTTAATTGTGGGAATTGTGAATGATCAAACATGCTCCCTTATTAATTATTTCTAGTATAAATATAAAGCGATTGTAAAATAATATTTGAATATTTTTACAGGGCAACCGT
>DWOQ01000658.1:0-10717 GCA_018251115.1 Codatractus alcaeus
GCCGAGAAGAGATACCCATCGCGGCATCAGGTGTCAGCGTGGCCCATCGCGTTGTAACCCATATCGCCATAAATAAAATTCGACACTTAAACAATGGCGCTCGCGCCCGCCCCTTTGCTTAGATCGGACGATAGCCTCCGTCGCCCGGCGGTGATCAAAACATTTCCAATTAGACGGCCCGTCCTGCCGCCAACTTGTAACATGATACCTTTACTACAAATTAATCAAAGTTTTGCTTGCGTACAAATTTAGAATAGGTCGGTCGTTATTTAGACAAAAATCCTTTACCGTGCATTAAGTCGTTAAGGCATTAGTTGTCACATTGGTGTCATCGCTTTAACGAACAATTAGTAAAGTATTCATACACCGGAATAAATTGAAATTGTGTGGGACCATATCGTATATATCGTATATAGATAACCGCAAATTGATAGTCAGAAAAAGTTTAGCACTAATTGGAATAGTGATTGATTCACGGGAGATTCATCGAATTTTATCTTTATACTTCGATATGGATCGATAAAAGCGTAATTAAAACAAATTGCTTTTGCTGTAAGTGGCCGTCAAAGAGACCGCGGGGTCGAGGATTAATGTTAGATAACTGATTGCCCTCTTGGATCGCGAACCTTTCTCACGATAGCCGATGCGCTATCGCCGGGCCATCACGGGCCCTAAGGTGCCAATTGTGTTCACTTTATTAACGTACAGTATATTCGTCAAATGTTTTTATTGGTTATTAGCTACACCCACAACTACGTTGGTGTGCTGCCTATTTGTATATACAGGTAAAAGGACTAACAGGCAAGTGTGAAACATTGTTTCGTGGAACAACTTAACTAAATATATACTTAAACTTCAGAAATGTTTCGGGTAATAGCAACAAAACAAAAACTAACTTTGTTATTCTATACTATGCGACATTTATCTATATATGATCTTGTATAATATTTGAACATCCGAGTTGTAGTTATATATCGAAAAGCAGCAATTTATTAAAGTAATTGAAGGAATGTGATCTAATTTGTATGGTGTATTGAAGTCTTATCGAACACATTTAGCCTATAAGTAATGTCCAGATACTGTCATTTAAACGAAGTGAAACTAATAGCATAAATCCCTAGTAGTTGATCTATTAGCTAACGTATCGCACGATCTAGCCCCTGACTAAATTTAACTACGGGTACCAGTGCGGTTGGATCACGATTTACGAACGCTAATAATATTTTGCAAGTTTGAATTAGTCATGCTAATAGTGAATTGAAGTGCTATTTATTACTGAACGCCGTTCAAGGTTTAACCCTGACCAAGCTTTTCGTTTTGTGCGACTAGCGGAATGAGCATCAAAAATAAGAAGTCATAATACGAATTATTGCATCGTTATATACGCCACGAACGATAGATTAGCAAATCTTAGATTTTTTTATAATAAAACATTTGTTTTTGTTTATTAAGACGGGATTGAACTGATTCTCATATTTTGGGACCATCCTTGAAACAATCTCAATCATACAAAAATAGAATCATTAAAATCGTTCAGCTAGAAAACGGTTATCAGGATACACACAAAAAAAACATACAGTCGAAATAAGAACGTCTTCCTCTTTTTCAAAATATTAATCGGATATGATTCTCCTCATTTTTTAAGTCTAATATAATATAAGCATATAAGTTTTAAGCACAATTTAGGTATCTAAATATTATGTCACGTTTGTAAAATAATAACCATTTCAATTTGTATACAAAATATTTTAGGTACAAATTCGTAGACTACAAAGCATTGCGTTCGCAGTGTAATTAACGTAGGTATATACTTTATTGTATATCTAATTGCACCATTATTTTTTGGTGAAAAGGAACAGGCCGCCCGGTGTGTTTATTCCACAGATTGTTACGTAAATATTAAGTCTCTCTATAAATATTTGGGAATGAAGGTGTTGCCGGACGTTACGCTTTTTAAATTAATATTTACTTTTCCATCCACTTTCAAAGGCTTGTACGCTTCACAGGGCTGAGATAAGAAGGTCACTTTTTGGACATATCTGTGGTATTTTGCTGTAGTTAATGTTATTACTGTAATGGCTATTTATATATTAAGTAACAAGTATCACAAGTCAAATAATTCATACTCTCTTTTCAGTTGTGTGATTGAAGTTTGAGGCATATAAAATGTCTTTATAATATAACTTTTTTGAGATATGAATATTTGGTAAGTAGCATTTCGAATCCAATGAACTACAATAGGAAGTTCTAGAAGGTGAAATGGTTTTCTAATACTAAATTGTAATTATAATCAATTTACCTATTGTATGCTGATAGAATATTACTAATCTATGTATCGTAGATATATCAGAATTTTTCAGTTTAATTATTTACTGTTTAGTTTAACGGCGCCATTCATTACACCCTTTTAATGATATTTATATCAAGGAGAATTCTATATTAAAATCAAGAAACTCTATATTAGCCGTACATTATTACGAAAGTGTAGATGCGCGTTTAATTGATAAGTATTATGCAACAGCTTGCCACTGCTACGGACTTAAGCCCTTTACTCTATGGCATCACAGAGTTTAAGCAGACGTACGGTTCTCAACTTCTAGGGCACTTGCGAAATTATGAGCGTTAGAGTAGAATAGTCCACGAATGTGGTTTTAATATGAATAAAATCCGTTTGTTTAATTTTTTAAATAGAAATTTGATTCTTTTTATGTCACGCGCTAACAAAAGATTCTTTAATACGCTCCGAGGACAGCTGATAATAATAATGATTATTCAAGACGATAAATTGATAATATTTCGTTTATTATTTTCAATGATGAAATGATTCAGATGTATTTAACAGAAATGACATAAAATCTTGTCGTTTTTAATTATATTACACGCATCGTCGATAAACGGTGGAACGCCTCAGTTATGGATAAACAGGTTAATATAAGGCAATGACAATATTGTTACGGCACTGTTATGTTTTTTTGCACTTTGAATAATGTGGAAGAACAGAAACATGTATTATAGGTGTTCAAATTTAGTTTTCCGTTTTGACATTTTTGAGCGACTCCGATTCTATTTGAAGTAATTACAGTTTATGCGCAGTTTACATCGAATGCTTGACTGCGCCCTGAAATTCATAAAAATAACTAATGACATCAAATGCCACATAAAGGTTGAGAGGCACTGGTTTAGAGAAAGCTCAGTAACGCGGCACATGGTTCGTTAGTCTCGTTACACATTGTTCCGATATTTTATTTATTTTATTTTATTTATTTATTTATTTATTTACTTTAATTAAAACGATTAACACCAATTACATTAATTAAAGACAATAGAATCAGACTTATATACATATAGCTCACAAAACTTCAGGCATTCTGACATTATTCCTATCCATTCATCAGCGAACAAGTCACACTCAGGGTTTGCGTTCAGAAGAGCGTTGAGTGCGTTGAGGATGCGGGGTATAGGTGACTGTTCATGCGCTACTGTGCGCCTGGGCGGAACCGCAAACAGTTTATGCTTACGGTTTCGGAGGTATTTGTCCGGAACAAAAAACCGACATAGCTTCTCACTTAGCTCTGGAGCATCAATCATACCGTGAAAAATTTTACAGGCAGTAATAAGTTGTCGATACTCCCGCCGTACTTCCAAAGAATTATAGCTGAGACAGCCTAAAAGAAATTTGGTTGGATATAAGGAAGGATAATACCCGTAAATCCGTTTATAAAGAAACCTGAGAAATATTTTCTGAACTTTCTCAAGGAGGAACACATAGGCGCCCTCGTGCGGGTTCCAAATGCAGGCGCTGGATTCTAATTTTGATCTAACAAGTGCATTGTAGATCAACCGGATGACATTTGTTTGGCGAAAATCCCTAGCATTTCTAAGGACGAAGCCGAGGCGCCTATGCGATTCCCTGGCTAGAGCAATAATATGGTCATGAAAGTTTAGTTTTTGATCAAATGTGACCCCCAAATCTTTGATGTTTGCTGACCTATTGACTATTTGGTTGTCGATTTTATAGTCAAACTTGATTGGGTGCCACATTCGGCCATAGGTCATCACATTGCATTTACTGAAGTTGAAGTCCATTTTATTTTTGATACTCCATCTGAGAACAGCATCTATGTCGCTTTGCAAAGCCACGCAATCAGCCTCTGATTTTATTTCTATATAAAGTTTTAAGTCGTCGGCGTATAGCAGGCACTTAGCATTTTCGATGACTGATGGAAGGTCATTGATCATCAGTAAGAATAGGAGAGGGCCAAGAATCGAGCCCTGACTAACTCCCGAAAGCGTTTGATAGGGCTGGGACTCATATACGCCAATCCTGACATACTGCCTACGATTACGGAGGTAATCAGCAAGTAATCGAAGAAGTCCAGGCACGAAGCCGATGGCCGCAAGCTTAGAGAGTAGTATGTCGTTATTGACCCGATCAAACGCCTTCTGAAAGTCGAAGTACAGGACATCGACCTGACTTCCTCTGTCTAAGCGTATGGAGATATAGTCGACAAGGATTAAGAGATTTGTGTCGACTGATCTTTTACTCCTGAAACCGTGCTGTTCATTACATAAGTGTTTGTTTACCTGTGCGTATATATATTTGTGTAAAATGTTTTCATACACTTTTGCTGGAGTAGACAGTATCGCTATAGGTCGATATTCTTCAACTTCAGCCTTACTTGTGCCTTTCGGTATGGGTGTCACTCTTGAAATCTTCCACTGATCAGGATAAATTCCAGATTTCAATGAAAGATTAAATATGTGCCAGAGAGGAGTGCACAGTGAATTTTTCGCATCTTTAATAATATAAGCTGGAAGACAGTCAGGACCATTAGAACTGCATGGCTTAAGTTTGTGTATTGCAGCCATAACATCTTTGGGAGTAATCTCTATTAAACTGATGTCATTGCCGTAATTGTCATGGTCCAAAATTTTAATTTTACCCGAGTTAAGCTCCGGGGTATCAGGAAGAAAAACACTCGCAAAATAATTTGCAAATGCTTCCGCAGCAAGTTTTCCGGTACATGTGTTATCTCGGTACTTTATGGTAGGTTCGAAACCACCCTTTGACCGTAGACTCGAAATGTGATGCCAAAATGTTAACGGGTTTGCTTTTACATCGCATTCAATTTTATCCACATATTTACAGTAGGCGGTGTTAGTACGCAATTTTAGGTTTGCTCTAAGACTAGAGAATCGGACATAAGTTTTATCAGAATTTGTTCGCTTCCAAGCCGCATGTAATTTTACTTTACGTTTACAGTCTTGGATTAAATCATGGGTAAACCAAACAGGGTATCGTCTGGTTACACCTGACTTGCGTCGCTTTTTAGGCATGCACTTATCAAAAAAGCTATAGATAGTGCTATAAAAATATTTACAGGCACTGTGTATATCTTGGGCTTCTAAAACATCATGCCATGTATGTTCAGACAGTGATTTTTTCAACAGTTCATAATCCAACTTTTTGAAGTTCCAGTCTTTAACCGGATTGATGTTGCTTGGTTCTAAAAGATCAGAGCTATGAAATGTATCAAGCCTTAGCCAAATATCCAACGGCGGATGGTATGCGTCGGGTGGAACTATACCTTCAGTTTCCATGACACAAACATCACGCACACTAACGCTTTCCTGAAGCAACACAACATCTAACATACTTCCATATGAATTCAACACTACATTCATCTCATGCATACTACAAAAAGAAAGAAAATAACAGTAATAATTATTGATATTATTAGATGCACTATTAAGATTCAGATCACCTAATATAAACAAATTCCCTTTAAGGGTATGAACGAAACCTTCAATTTTATTGAACCAGGACATATAGTCTCTATCCTTGGCACTAGGTTTAATATAAACAACGCATACTAATACAGAACGACCATACCAAGTAAAACTAGCCCATAAGTCCTCGCCATCAATAGTTTCTAGTTCACGGCGTCGTTGTAAGGTTATGGGAGGTCGTGCAGCAAGTAATACTCCCCCGCAAGCTGTTGGCCTATCTCGGCGAAGAATATTCCAATCTCCACTTATTAACTCGCCATCACTTACAGACTCATCAAGAAAGGTTTCAGTGATCGCTATTAGATTGTGTTCGAGTACACTAGTATTATTACGCCATGTAGTAAGTTTTGTTTTTAAACCTCGAACGTTCTGGTAATAGAGATAGATACTATAAACATCTCTAAGCTTGTGTTGGGTAAGCGTTCCAACAGTGATAGCTGTTTCGTGAGGTCGATGTTTCACGAATGAATAATAATGTGACAAATGGCTATGATCTTATTTCAACCTACATTTATGATATTCCCTGATTAGGTATATACGAGTATATCACTTATGAGGAACGGACATCCGGCTCTCAAAGATAGTTGGGAAGAGAGCCGCAGCTAGGTTTAGTCGGTATTTCGTGTATTATAAGGGCTCCGGCGAGTCCGACCCTACTCACTGTTGTCGGCGTGGTTTTTAAACCGCATCGACAGAAGTGGGTGGACGTAAACGCATTTCCCTGCGAAGTAAACAAGGTGTTGCGATTTTAGTCGGCTTTTAAACGTATTTAGCGTAACAATAAATTTTCTACTTATGAGTAAATTGTTAATTTTCTTTCACGATATAGGACGTAACTTAAATATTATACACAATCTGTGCCGCGCGGCTTTACCGGCATTTAAAATCGATCTTCGTAGCACTTATTTCTGTAATGTAATGCACAAAACCAAAATATTTGATCTGTATATACAACACGTAGTATAGACAGGTGAAAACATTTTAGAAAATCCTTTTTAGGATTCCGTACCCCAAGGGTGCTAATGCGATCCTATTATTTAGACTTCGCAGTTTTAATTTTTATAAAGGTATTTGTATATGATGCCCTTACCGCTACAAAAGCGTTTTTCTTTGGCGTTTATTGCTCGATCCTAATGACGGTGGTACAAAACCTTTTATGTGCGAGCCCAACTCACACTTAGCTTCATAAATTTAGCCATATTAAAAATTCAATATTAAAAAATATTAATTTCTATTCAACATTTCCTAATGCTGAATTTATTTTCAATATGGCGTACATTTCACATGAATATGGTTATCAAAGCGAATATGCTATGCTCCTGGTATAAATTTGCCAGGTCATACATTTTTATGAAGAACTAACATATGCCGGTAACTTCGTTCTAGGTTTGGTCTGAGAAAATGTACTCACCCCTTTAGGGTGGAACTTACGCTACTACGTACCAACGTATGCACTACTGAAACCACTATCGCCCCGACTTCATCACCATAACCTCATCATCACCAGGAAACTAATTATATCTGCCAATAAAAGTCCCTTCAGGACTCACCAATCCTTCCAGAGATTAGCCGGAACAGACAGATGAACAATCATATTGATAAATTCTTTTTGTTTTAAGTTACTTACTTACTTATTTGTAACGTTCATTTGTATTTAGTGAGTTTCAGAGCTCTGCACTTAAATGGCTAATTACTAATGAGTTTGATAGGTTTCCGCTAGTGGCTAAATTCCGGAGGTTCGGAGGGCACGTTAAACCGTCAGTCCCGGTTGTGATAGCAGTCTTTAAGCCACGTTGCAGGGCTTATGGGCGGTTTGAAAGCGAGAGGGTTTGCCACTAACCCGAACATCCCAACACCAATCTGCACTGGAGCAGCGTGGTGAAGTATGCTCCAGACATTCTCCATTTGTGAGAGACCCGTGGCCAGCAGCCATAAAAAATAGGGATGCAGATGGGCATTTATTTTGTCATTACAAACAGACACTTCAATTTTATTATATGTATATGTCGGTATGAACGTGCGCTGACTGCTTTATCCCGGCGTCTGAGATGTAAGCCGCATTTAAGGTGGTGTCAAAAGCAGACCTTGTTGATATGAAAAACTAAAATATTAAAATTCTTCATACCATAAAAATAATAAAATGTTCATAAAATAAAACTGAGTGTTGAGTACATTACGTTCTTAAACCATTGATTAGGAAGAATTTGCATGTTTGTGCTCATCAAATTCTATAACGGCAAAATTGCCATGTAAATTTGTGTGTACGTACATATATGTATATAGTTATTTGGACACGGATGATATTTTCGCTCCTTTAGACTCTAGCTTACTCATATGACCGAATATACCGAACAACACATATATATACTTTATATATACCGTCATAATCTTCCATGAAGCAATTTTGGTGTTTCGGTTTGGATAGGCGTGGTTATACTTAAATAAGAAGCGAACATCTTAGTCCTCAGGGTTAGAAACGCATCTGTGATCAAACTTAAGCATGATTTAATTGTACTTAAGGACGATTACTAATGTCCATCGGCGGCATTTACCACTCACCATCAGGTAGACTGCATGCTCGCTTGCTAACTTTACACGATAAAAAAATATGTAAGCAGTACAATCTTGTAGTTTTTGAAATATTCGTAAATAATATCCAAGACTCATCTTACCTTTTCTTTGCAGATACGGTTTTCCGTTATCAAATCTATGAAATACTTATAAAGTAAGTAACATAGTACGTGACGTTTCCATATCGTGAAATAACTTTGAAAATATCTCTTGTATGTAGAAAGCAAATTGTTTGTATTTATTTGCATAATTTTTTAAAATCATTGTTAGAAAAAACTTTTCACGTCGTGTGCGGAAAATTAACATTTTATTTATATAGTAATGATTTACAAAATATTTATATTATTATTATTTGTACACAACTACTATCATTATTCACATTTATAGCACCTACATTTCACTAGCGATCCAAAATGTAGCATGATGCATTTGAATACACTATAACACAGTGTTCCGTGTGTGTCCGCTAGAGCTAGATTTATTGCAGGAAACTCTGACACTCCCTACATAAATCTAGAGTGATATGTTACCGAATTTGTTTAATATTCGCAATAAACAAACTATATGTTCTGATCTAAAATATTGGAAACTAGACGACCCGGCTACGCGTTGCTGAGGCACAATTTATATTTGCAATAAAAACAATATCGAGATAAACACTATCGCAGAACTTTAGTTTTTTTTTTCAAAAATAAAAAGACCAAGTTAGCCTAAGTTACTCCTTATAACTTCAGCTACCCATCAGTGAAGTCTGGTTAAAATCGGTCCAGCTATTTCAGAGATTAGCAAACAGACAGACAAATATTTTAAACATTTTTTTTTTTTATATAAGTACCGCATATATGTCATATGCATTTAACGAAAAGCTGTTAATTTGGAATAACAAACAGACAATTTTATTTATGTGTATACTTTAGTACAAAACAAGATGTATGCAAAAGACAATTTAGATTTCAAAAGACGAGTAAATAATCCCAGCTAAGTTTAGGATAAATTTGAGATGAATGAAAACACTCAAATGCCTAATAAAGAAGCGGGCGGACTTTAATGAAATATTAAGGACTCTTACAATACATTGAGCTAAGGACCTCCTCGAGCCTGAGTAAGTCGCTTAGAAGAGATAAGATTCCTCTTTGTGTTGTAAATGAAAAGTATTTTTAAACTCCCAAGTGTCGATTTTTGTTACTTCCGTATTTCCGCATTCTTCTTTTCTTTCTTTTACCCCTGTGTCCCACTGCTGGCCATGGATCTCGGATTGCGTTTAAGCTATAGTCCAACACTGGCCAACTGTGGATTGATAGATTATTATTATCAAACATTATTCCACATTCCGTTGTGAACATTTGCACATAGGTATTCTCATAAAGTTCTCATTCACCGTCAAAGTTGTGATAATTATAATATATACAAAAAATAAAACGCGCATAGCGGTTTGTATACGAGATATCTTATCTTATTAACGTCAGCCGCGGAGTTCAATTGTTGACTGCTAGTGGCGAAATTTCATACACGCTACCGTAATTTGAAGGGTAAGTTTAGCAATCGGTCTCGGTTGTTATTCTTGAATAGCAATCGATAAACCAGCCTTATGCCCGATTCGAAAATATCATACACGAGTTGACCATTATCCCGCACATTCCGTATTGAAGCAGCGTAGTGGAATATTCTTGAGGCTTTCCCCTTTGTGGACAGACCTGCAACGCATTGTATTTTGCAGGCGGGCAGGCAGTAACACAATTTGGAAAATCGGAACCAGGAAAATTTATTCTAACACTAAACCATCAATTTGCGAAGCTGAATTTCAAACTACGAGTCTGTCGCTTTTGGTATACATTTGGTTTTGAAAGATAGCTCCTAACTAATATAATAAATGTTAAAATCTATCTATCTGTTTGTCATTCTAACTGTTATACACCTCAACCGCTGTACAAATTTCGATACGGTTTGGTTTATAAATGTACCTTGGAGAAGGATGAAATAGGGAAATAGATGAAACAGGGAATGAAAATGAATTTTGTATCGGAAACCAAATATTTCCCATCATAGGGATATACTTAAGTAACTTATCCTAATCGAATTCGCGGGCGTCACCTTCAGTTTTATATGTCTGCTTTAAAGCAGCATGATTTGTAAACTTACTTCTTTTATCTTTATCTTTACAGAAAACGTGGATGTGTTACGACCGTGATGCGAAAGGCAGTTGTACATACATTTATATGTCGGAACGGACCGTAAAATGCCCAATCCGACATCAACAATCCGGGAGTATAATACGAGTAATCGAGCACAGAGAAATAACGAACGTACTACAACGACTTGTTATAATCGTCTAACAAGTAACAGTTCCCAGTGTGGA
>DWOQ01000659.1:0-10713 GCA_018251115.1 Codatractus alcaeus
CACACACACACAATCACTCAAACAACACACACACAAAATACAGACGAATTGAGAACGTCCTCTTATTTTGGAGTTGGTTAAAAAGACGATCGTAGCGGCAAGCGACAATATACAAATACCCCCCGATAATGTAACAAAACATTACGGTCATACACTATCTATGTATGAGTGTGTAAATGATGTACTAATTTCTAAAATAATTTAAGCTGGCTTTCAATTTTGCCTTTAAGATTTGGAGAAAATTATAAAGTTGAGTCGCAGGTACAAAAGGCATGTCTCAAGATCCGCTTTTGCTTTATTTAGCTGCCAACGGGCGGATTTTAATTAAGTCCTTTGTAAATCAACTACATAAGTTCCAAGACTAAAGATAACGAGTTTCATACAATCTGTCTGCCATTCAATTATATGCAACGAAATGTTTTTAATTTAAAATTAATTGACTTATTTTAGGCAATTTCGAATGAGCTAAGCCTTAGTTTAACTTACTAAAATATATTATGGTTGAATTGTTCATTAAAATCTTTTGAACCCTTTAAAATTCATTAGTCGCTAATGAAATTCTTAGATTCGATATTGTGTCTAATTTAATTTAAACTTCAATATTTGTTTAAAATGTCTATTTATAGTACCTGGGTTGAAGCTGACTATATTTTTTATATTTATTTCCAAAAATATATTTAAACGTTATATCTCTCTGTATTATCTATTTTATAAGCATTACTTACAGTATATTTTGTATGTTTGGGATTCCATATATGAAGGGTGCCAACTTTGGCCTATTACTAAGGATTCGGATCCTTGTCATACGGTTCATATGGTTCTACCGTACCGGATAGACAGATCGACGGACGGACACCGATGTCCGTCTATCGGGTTGTCATAGGGCTATATTTTAGGAACCATACGAACGTAGACGCTTAAAACTATCATTAAGTATACACTACCATACTCTGCCACGACGAATGACAACGACGACAACAACGACGAATATTAACAAGTAAAATGTGACTAAAAAATTAATGACCTACACGAATCCACGATGTCTATGTTGCCATTGCAACGATATTTACGTACCCATATGGTATGTAATATCTTATTGTAATGCTTTGATATCCGGCGGTATTTGTATAATTTGCGCTTGCTACAAATGTATATGGTGTAAAACAGTTACCAAAACTGTGAAACAATTCCCAAGGCTGCGAAACAGTTTCCAAAACTGCGAAACAGTTTCCAAAACTGCGAAACAGATTAACAGTATTGCTAAGACCGATAAGCGTCTAATTGAATTAGATTCTGATTGAAAATCCTAGGGCTATTAATAAGACTTGACTTCTATCTGTGACAGGCTTGTTAGCGATACCGGAGTCCGAATCGACGATACAGAGCCATTTAAACGCTGAATACTTTGAACGAGCGCCATTGAATCCAATTTGTTGGAATGACGCGCGGAAACTCGCGATGGTATCGCGTCCGATACCACTATCGGTGGACTGTCGTGCACGTAAATGTTGTGAGGCACTGAGAAAATGTTAGCGTTTTATAAGAAGCGTTGCGATACACTTCGGTGGAAAAGTTTACAAGATAAACGTTTAAAACTGAAACCTAATAATAAGAAAAGCATTATGATACACTTCGGTAGAAAAGTTAACAAGTTTAAAATTGTAATCTATTATAAGAAGAAAAGTATTATGATACACTTCGGTGCAAAATAAACGTTTAAAACTGCAAGCTGACTACGGAAAAAATAACTCTATTTTAACGAATAAAGTGAATCCTGATATAAAGCCTTTTATTTATTTCAATAGACTGACCATATTGAGAACACCTTCATGATAATCGAATGAGTAGTTTAGAAGCTAAATTTACGAAAAAACTATAATTTAGTAAGACTATCAATTGGCCATCAAACAAACAATGTTTTGAAATATTTAAAATATATTGGCCTGTACTGTGAGGACAAAGTCAAAGTGATGAATTGTCATGGAAACTTTAAAATTTAAATAATTTTCTATCCACTATACACACGTGCGTCTGCATTTGGGTCTTGAACTTTGGTGTCCAGAGAGAAATCATAAAGTATATACACGTAACATATCGTCTATCTATTTATTGTCATATATTGATAGCAGTCGTCAAACCATATTATTTATCGGGTGAAAAAATATCCCATGTATTAATCCGAGTTATAAACTACTTGTGTCTCATGCGTATTTCTTCTAAAATCGTCCAGTCTTTCGTGAGTAATAAACATTCAAACATATAATCTTTTATATTTGTAGCGTTAGTATGATAGTAAGATAATGAAATAAGGAACTACTGAATACTTTAAGAGCGGAAATAATGAACTAAGTAGCAATAAAATATGATTACCTGGTTTGCACGTTTAAAATAATTTAACGAAAGTTGCCATTTGTAATTTAAATGATTAAAAATACCACAAAAACCTGTTCATTTAATATTATTATGGTATAACTTGATTAAATAACGATTTCGATGACGATTGTACCGGGCAAATGACTTTGCGTAATCTCGAAATAATTTGAAGATGGCAGTAATTGCAAAATTAGTATTTTTATTTTCAGTTTAAATCGTGTTCATGGGGTTGTTGGCCTGTTGGCTACGCTGGTGGCAATTCAGTATGGAATCACACTGCGTCTCATGGGATGTTTTTTCCATCAAACAAAATCAATCATCCATCCATTTCCACCAAAACAACTTCTACCCAAAATACGGGCAATTGTGTTGTTGTATTATTATATTTACGAGTACATTCACAAAAAAATAATATGAAGTACAGCGAGTATTTAGGAATCTTTACTCAATGGGTGCCAATGAGACTATAAGGATCCGATTTCCGTCTGTTCGTCTGTCACAGATATAGCCCATATCGTATAACTATCGTATAATCCTATAACTATCGTAAACTGTAACAGGTATACCTACAAAAAAGGAAACATAAAGGTTACAAAAATAACAAAATGTTATTTATATAGATTAACGCCATCTGTTTTGTCATTGCAGCAACTTGTTTAATTGTAAACGGTGCTGGCGGTATAAGCGTGTGTTTTTTTATTTATTTTAACGACGAAGGCACGGAATCCATGTACGAGACTGACTTGCACGTGGCCGATTTCGTTATCTTTGTTAATAGCGAAGAGAAAACAAAGGTCTTTAGCGCAACGGTTACGGAAAGCACAGTTTATTACTAATTTTCTAAACACCGGCCAACGATAGCGGCTCCTGGGTTTACGGTAAGCTTTACAACAAAGCTTTGATAACACTAAAAGCTTTCCCGGCCGAGCTTAGATTATAAACCGTTTCATATCTGTTAATAAATCACCGGCCGAATTATCAGACGAGACGTTTTGTAAGGTATTAAGATTATATTTAGATACAAGTTATGTTTAGTGTTTTGTACGTACCGCTCTTTCAGAGGCATACATATTTAAGACGTTTTCCTTTTACAGTTATTGACCTACACGATTTCGTAATGATGGTGGTTTAGACACACAAAGACGAATAAACAAACAACCAGACTCATAACAGATGTTTAAATACTTTAGATGTCTGTTTGGCCGGGAATAGAACCTGGTACCTTGTGTTTCAGACAGGTGTGGTGATTGTTCTGACAAACGTGTCGTCAGGGGTATCACATTTTAATTATGAGTGACGAGACTTTCCACACCTCGCCAACAGATGGCACCACACGTATCCTGAATCACGCTATCGAAGTGTTTCAAACATCTTGCATTCATATTTATAGACCAGCTACGAACTGAGACTATCAAACACACCCACCCGGGCATCACCTGGCCTAGTAGATCTTCTTTTTCACCTACAAATTTCTGATTGCCTTCAAGTAGGACTCATATCCTATTTAGCGTTTGTTACAAGGGGCGACGACCTCAAAATATAATTGAGAATGAGTTATTTGTTTAGAAAATACGTGAAAATTTATCCCCTAGCAAATTGACATACGAGTTAAAGAAATAAATTAACCATTTACATAACCCACTTTTCGGTTATTTAACATGAAATTCGCACAGTGGACCCTCCAAATTATGCAAATAGGGTCTGACCGGGACTGAGTCCGGACCAGCTGATTAGAGGCTGAATAATGTCTGGGGCTTGAATATCCTTGGATAAAATGATAGAGAAGGAATTTGTTTTGGTAATATGCAAAAGAATCATTAGAGCCACAATTGCCAACGCAACCTGGAACGGAATAATCGTTACATTTTACTATGTAACGAGGTACTCACTAATATTTCTTTTGGATACATTTATATTGGATTAACTGTATCGGGATCTCTGGGTATGAACGTTTCGGGGTTACTTTTCCTTTTTCTCATTCATTTTTCACCACAACCCAATCTTTTCGAACAGACAGGACAAACTTTTCGAACTTCATCTTTTACTCGAAGCAATTTATTAATTTTACTCGGGCATATAGGTTTCCTTACATCCCTTCATTGGTTATCAAGTGAAATTAATTTCTAATACGTAAATAATTCCGAACAATCAGTCGTATTTTGGAATTTAATGACCAAACTACCTGTATGAGTTGGTATTTCAAACCACTATGTTATACTTGCGTCTGGCAAACTTGCACTAACTTTTTTGTAAACACTATAGGTACTTATTTGAACCCTACGGCGCAAATTCAAATACCTCAGCTCGTTACGCAAGTCTTAGCGAAGTTATGCAGCTTGAGAATCATTCAAAGAATGTGAAGCACGTTGTGAACGCTATCCATCGCCCACCAGACTATCAAACAACATTGTTAGGTAACTAGTGATGTGTAGTTTTTCAATTTTTTAAGTAAAACTACTTTACGCACCCTTGACTTGAGGAGTGAGCTGGTGAATGCGTAACGAGAAAGTTACGAAAAGTGTGATCAGGCGGGCGAAACGGAAGTTGAGAGGGAGGTGTAAGTTAATGAAGACAGGAAGAGAGAGTTACGTTTCATATATCTAAGACAGAGTGCAATAAAATCGATAATAAATTGAAATACTTGTAGAATACATTCACATATACACATATAAATAAAATTATCATCATCATTTATTTCAGGCAATATAAACATAGATACAAAGTAGGTATAATTGAATATAGAGGCCCATAGTATAAATACCTTATAGACATATAAATATATAGTTTAAAACTAGGTCATGTCATAATTTCGATGACGTGAGGCGGAGGTGCCATGACTCTCGGAGGCCGTCGACGTCCGCGGAATTTGCGGAACACAACCCCCTTCGGCTGTAGTTCTTCCTGCAGGAAGGTCGAGAGGTGTTCGATGGGGACGCGTACCACAAATATATGAGATGGAGCTAAAGAAGTTTTACCTCAATTGTGTTGTCTAAAGCATACTCGTTTTTTTAATATTTATTTTTGATAAAAATAGCAAACGAGCGTATAGTTCTGACAGTAAAGATCCACTCCGCACATTAGTTATCAACTCCAAAAACAACTCCAGTCCAATAGATGTCAGCTGCAGATGCGTTACCCTAAGGACTAAGTTATGCTCTTTGTGAAGTGAGGGCAAGTTCTGATCCGTAGTACAAAAATATTATTACCAGCATTTGTTAGTATCCTCGTAAGCACAAACAAAGTAAACTCATTTCGATAATAAGTCAAAATAAAATAAAATTAAAGATTATATTGTTTAAGAATTATCTGTTCAGAACGTCACTATCAACCATCATTCCGCAAGTTTTCAAACTATCAATTGTGTGGTAATAACTTGATAGCAAAACTTACAAAGCAAAGTTTACGTTTAATTAAGATAAAAGAAGCCATGTTTTCAATTATTCTGTGAATAAATCGTTATGAACTGTATAGTTTGATCGTGGTATTGTTGCGTAACATTATTAATTTGTGAGGTATGTATGTACTAAAACTTACAAAAATTTGCTAATTAGCGTACTAAAGAAACAAGTATATGTGGTCAGAAGGACGAAAGGTTCTATATAATTCCTAAAAGCTGTTCTGTAGATTTTAAATGAATTTAGATGAAGGTTGCTGTTGGCATTAATAATAATTTACGCCTTTATTGTAGAGTGTCTCAGGACCTCTAAATTTTCATTACACAATTTTCATTTGCGGTTTATTTTATAAATCCATTCATGCTTTTAGCACACAATCCAGTAATTATGAACTGTAAATGTCAGTTAAAATTAGGAAGCTCGGAGCGTTGCTTATAAAATCGCTAAGGAGGTTAGCACGCTTCGCCTAGCTTGAAATTGGTTGTTTATTGCATTATTGTAACGAACCGAAACGACCTTTTAGATGAGAAACCAACTGACGTACAGTAATTTACGTAATAGAGTGTGGCTATACGTAAGGTGTGAGTAAATATTTATACAAGTTATTCTAAGTTATTAGGGATAGCAACCAAACAAACAAGCAGTGATACCCTAGTGGTTGAAATTCGGCCTCTCAATCGGGAGGTCCTGGATTCAAACCTCTGGCACGCACCTCTGATTTTTCAAAAATTATGTGCGTATTAAAATTAATTATCACTTGCTTAGCAGTGAAAGAAAACATCGTGAGGAAACCTACACGCCTGAGAGTTCTTATAAAAGTTCTCAACGGTGTGTGAAGTCTACCAATCCGCACTAGGCCAGCGTGGTGGACTATGGCCTATTCCTTCTCACTCTGAGAGGAGACCTGTGCCCAGCAGTGGGACAAGAATGGTTGATGATGAACGCAAAATGAGAATATGTTGGACAATGCTACATCTGTTCATTTTTAAGAATACAGTTTTTCTTTTTTTGATACCCCTGTATTTTAGTACAACCTCAGTAAAGAACTTATACAAAGATTATTTTTAGTTGGATGACTTGCTGGCCAAGAGGAAGCAGGCATTGGATGCAGTTATAGAGTTTGGCATCCAGGATAGTTTGTTAGTACGACGGATCACTGGTAGATTGATCCACACACCAAGTGGCCGAAGTTACCATGAAGAGTTCCATCCACCAATCAAACCCATGACAGACGATGTTACCGGAGAACCATTGATCAGACGTTCGGATGATAATGTTGAAGCTCTGAAGAAACGTTTGAACACATATCACACACAGACAGTCCCTCTTGTTGATTACTATATGAGGAAAGGTCTTCACTACAGAGTGGATGCTTCAAGATCAGCTGAAGATGTTTTTAGCAGAATTGACAACATTTTCAAGTCTCGCATTTTTAATAGAGAAAGAGTAACTAACTAAAGTTTTAAATAAGCAAAAATGTTTTGTACAAATATTTTTTTTATGTGATTGGGTTGGTGACTGTTGTATGTTTTACTGTATTTTTGAAGAACACTAGCTTCTTATAGTCAAATCTATTTTAGAGACCATTTTTCTTGTACAAATACAGTGGAATGAAATCATAAATGTTTTTTTACTCTGATCACTGGTTATGTATCAATTTGATGTCAATTATGATAATAAAACTATTTTTTTATTCAAAGGAGATATTTTTGAGAATTTCTTAAGTCTCAAACTTACCTACTGTATTTCATCTAGTTGTTGTATGTAGAGAACAAGACGAGGTGTATATACTTTGGTATATATATCATAATATTTCATTAATATATAATGCAATTTAATATTTTTATAATTAATATCAAGCTTTATAATGAATAAATTTTCTAAAGAATTTAAAAAGGAAGGGAACTCATTTCAGGTTTTTTTGTTAACCTCTTAAGTCAATTGTTTATTAACAGATTTCGAAAATTCTTCATGAAAGGGTAAATTTCAAAGAGCTCTTATTATTATTTTTTTATTGACATAGGACTGAGTTTGCAAGGTATAGTTTGAAACTTAAATTCAAATATATTGGTAATATTTATAACAATTCGAGACTATTGATATTGTTTAGATGAGCATCTGTCTACCTTTGTTTTCTACCATTTAGTCATTAAAATAATAGTTAGAAATACATACAAATACATACAATACGTAAAAACATAGAAAAAACTAAAACACGCACTTTAATTATTGCAAATTAAATTAAAAAATAAAATAATATTCTGATTTTGTTCAATAGTGATATGAAGTTCAGAAACTCTCTCTGCTTCACATCTATGGTTTTGTTTGTTTAATGAAAACCTAATAAGCAAAGATATAAGTTAATAAAGGCGTGTTGTAAAAGAAGAAAAAGAAAAAAGAAAATTCTAAAGTTATTTTCATAGGGGGTAAAAATAAAACCAAATATACCACTGAAAAAATTTAATATATTTATGAACATATTAAATAACTAATTATACGATGAGTAATTACTGCCATCTGTGGGCCACTTTACGATAAATGTCCATGGATGCCTTAGCGTCTTCGACTGAAGAATGTGGCCCTTCTTGAATGGTTCTTCCAAGAAATTCTTTGGCCAAAAACTTGAGTGATGCAGGATGCCCTCCATTCATTTGCCTAAACGGAGGATATAAAGCCAGATCACGCCTCATGTGCTCGGGATGACTCAGTTGCAAAGCTTTTAAGTCCACTTCAAGGGAATGACCTACTAGAATCCGACCATGGATTATATTGGCCACTTGCGAACTTACTTTTGACAGGCTTTCTGCAGATATAAGATGTTCTCGGGTAATGCCGCTGATAACAGTACGGTAGTCGCCTACTTGCTTCGATGGTTTTATATATTTGTCTATAAGAACGCGTCCATTTCCATCCACTAAGGAGACTCGCGCTGCCAACGGTTCGCCATCCACACCGCCAACCATCTCACAGTCCATTGCTACGAAACTTGCCATTGTGTTTAATTAATTATACGATGTTGACTTTCAAATAGCTCTTCCCTATAACGCTGAATAACAGAAATGTGAGGAGCGGTTTATGGCAAGAGCTTATATAGTAGTGACGGAGCGGATGTCAGTCTAGTCAAGATATTGTTCAAAAAATCCCCTTCCATAAACAATATAGCACAAAGAATACAAAGTTCCAATTGGTTAGGCCTAAAATTTACGGTTCGATTTTTTAGTTCGGTAATTATGATGTATTGGCACTATTTCAAAATGTTATTAGATATAGTAAGTTACATTTATTAGTATCTCAATTTAATTTTTCCAATAAAAGTAGCTTACTAAGTAACTAGTGTATACTGGCAGAATTCATTGTTGATAGATCTTTTAATATGATCTTACATAAATTAAGATTTATATCATACCTCCGATTCTCAACTTGACCCTAATCTTTAAATAATTTCCAAAGGATTTAATTTTATTTCTACCCAAACGTATCGTTTTTTATCCGGTCTCGTATTATACTTTTATTAATTATATCCTTAATCTATAATAATTTGCATATGCAAAATATTTTAAACTTTGAAATACATTTACTGTTTTATTTATTTTCTATAAAATGTAAACAAATATATATATGAGCTACATATATCTAATAATACTTTCAATTTTTGAACGCATCTTAACGTAATTTTTGAACGCAATCTTACTGATTTTTAAAGTGTAGTGCAGTGCTGCCAATAGCGAGGAAAATCCCCGATTTACGGGAAATTAATGGTTAGCGCGGGAAGAAAGCGGAGAATGACAAATGAGGAAATTTCGGGAAATCCAGAGAATTTTTGTGGCAGGCTATGGAGGGTAGAGGTAAGAAAATGTATCTTACATGGGACTGAAATCGAAAAAGTAAGACTCAAATCGCATAAAACAAAATGGCGCTGATAAAGAATAAATTTCGATGTAAACTTAGCGATTATAAAAAAATCGAAATCGAAACGGGTCAAAGGAAAATAACAGAGTTTAGAAGTAGTTGCATTGAATAAAGTCAAAATGAAGCGAAAAATAGTCACGCAATTAACTCAATGTTAAAATGTTAATAAATGATAATATTATGTATTATATATAACGTAATAATAATTATAATATTAATATAATTATCATTCTTATTAATAATATATTTTATGATAAGTATATTATAATAGTATTATTTTCTATTTATTATTATTATTTAGTTTGTTTTTATAATAATTATAAAGGTAGGTAAAAAATTAAAAAGTTGGTTCAATCGAAATGAAATCTTACAGATTTAGATAGCCATAGAAGTTTTTCTTCTGACAGGCGTACTGTGTGTATATGCACTTTTTAAATTAAATTATATCCATAAAAAGCGGGAATTTTCGGTGAATTGAAAATACTAACGCAGGGAATTGAGATTTTTTTATTGGCAGCACTGGCGTCGTGACATATCCATAGAGTAATATAATACATGTTACCAAATACTACAATACAATAAAGAGAAAAATAGTACAAAGTAATGTCTTTTCCAGGGGAATTCCCGCTCATCTTTAAATATGTACCTATCATCGATCTAATTTAAGTGACGATAACGCCTACCTTAATCGACAACCCAAAATTATGTGAGAATATGTATATAAAAAAGAATGTATTCGTTAATAGGTATTTATTTGCTGGAATTATTTTTATGGACATTTCAAGCTTCTTTTTACCTACCTAGCAGATCTTTTTTATTCGATATGTGATGGCCAAATCGCACAATTATTTCCGAAAATATTCCACCATTTTTAAAATGCTTGTTTTTTATTTCAACGTTTAATAACTGCTCAATCCACGTTTGGGCATATCTTAATTTTAGGGTGTCCGTGATATAAAATCTTAATATATATAAATCTCGTGTCACAATGTTTGTCCTCAATGGACTTCTAAACCACTTAACCGATTATAATAAA
>DWOQ01000660.1:0-10711 GCA_018251115.1 Codatractus alcaeus
ATATATATCATAGCCTTATTTCTAAAAAAAAAATCTACAAGAATAAAGGTTTTTCTAAGACTTTGCATGACTATTGATAATGGATGTGTTCTAACTGAAAAATAATGTCAAAATCTATCTTGATATCCATATAATTTTCAGTTTTCCTTATTGTTGACTCATCATTATTCAGAAAAGTGTTAAAAGATAAAGTTGTTTTTTGAAGATGTTTAGATATGGTACTTAACATTATCTTATAGTCAGATATGTCTACGGATCTTTAATAACTCTATATCGCTAGATGTACACGGTACCGAAACTTACCTGAATTAAATATAACATTTTATTACTAACGGAAGAATTCAGACGAACTAAAAATTCTACCATCACCTATAATAAAGAGGGATCTCCGTTCCGGTAGAAAATGTCCTCTAAATACTAAATTTCACTTAAATTTGATCTGCTTCTCTTTGAGTCATTTTCATCGTTTTTGTTTGGATCGAAGTACCCACATAATAAGGAATATGTATGTGTAAGCAATGTTTTTATATACTTCATTCATTGGCTAGCTAAATTTTTATGCGTTACGTAATAGCCTACTTTAAAACTGTATTGGCCCAGTCAGGTATCTGGTTACATGGATCTTTAATACCCATTCAATTATCAAATGAGAGATGACGTCACAAATGGCAAAATACATCTTGTGCCTGTTTCCTTTTATGTTTGAGTCAATTAGAACCAAAACTTGAAGTCTTGCAACGTCCTACGCCACTCGTTGGCTACCCACACAGTGTCTATACAATTAAGCTTTTCTGCAACCATTAAGTGCATAATCTGTACGCTAGAATCTACTTCGTACAATCGTTTGTTTAATTTTATTGACAAATAGAAGAAGCAAACGATCCATCTGATGGTAAGGAGCACAGCCGCCCACGGACAATTGTAAAAAAACTCGGGTAATTAATCAACAAGATTGGAATTTTACCTGACGTCAGTCCACGGGTTCGTTTGTAACTAGGAGCTTTATTGAAGTATCTCTTGTAATTCTCCCTTAGCTTACCTTTTAAACCAGAATATAGCAGAGGCAGAACTAAACACTGTTTTTATAAAGTGAAATAAATAAGAAAGGACCTATTTGACCTCTGGTAGTAACACATCTAACTATACGAAATATTAAACATCATTCAGAATCCACCAGATTTTAAGTAGCTGCTGGTAACTACTATCACTAATTATGTGTTTATATTGAAAATTTAAATAGCTATTCTCGAGGATTAAATTTGATCCCATAATCGATGATCCGTGAGGAGATGCGTTACCATATTGACCTGACACGCAGAGGGTGCTGAGTTCGTTTCCCGACCAGCGGTTTAGGTATTTTTTCCGACTGTTTGCGTATTAATCTTTGTATATATATGGCACTTTTGACACAGAGTACTAATGCATAGTTATGAGTGTAGAAAGCACCTCTTTTAAAATCAGTGCTACGATGTCATCGCACCCTTTAAATTCGAATATAATAGCATCTGAGGTTATAAATCTAAATTTCTATGGTGATTCTACCGCTGCACTCTAACCACGGAGAATACCTTCAGTCTGATGTAATACCGAAACTGGTTTCAACTAAGTCACTGTGTGGGTCTCCATTCTTTGATACGTAAACCAATTTAACACATTGAATAGACACTTACCCAACATTACTTGACTTTCTGGTCATTACCTGGCCATTATTGCATCAGTTATTGCATAATAAATTATGCCCAATGACGTACCATCAACAATAACAAACAAAGTGAGTTTGCTAGCTTTTCCTGTTTACAGGACGTTGTATAGGCCACGAATAAGGATAGGTACATGAAGGATGTAACATGGAAAAGGAAATCTTAAAATAGAATCAGCATTTTCGTCATGGGTATAATATTTCACAAGTTATTAATCGTGAATATATGGTGAGGAAGCGTTAGAGTGGAAGAGTGAGAAGAGTGTCATGTTGAATAACAGCGGCAATGATCCAATGATTATCATCGATCATTTATGATGATCGCCAGCCAGACAACATTTAAATGATGAATGAAATTAAATCTTAGTAAATAAAGAGTCTAGTAAAATGTCTAGGATCTAGATCCTTATGTACTTGTCTTTATGTCACTCCATGGTACCCACGACACTTGAATAGTTGTGTTGAAAGTGTTATTTATTATTTATCCATTTAATCATTATTATCCACGTACTCTACGGGCATAAGATGTTATCATACCGAATCCGAATCAGAGAACTACATTACCTTAATAAGGAATTCGGTATTCGTTTTTTGTATAATATAAGAACTTGCTAGTGTAAGCTTTAAGTAGTTAAATTCTTTGCAAACTTTCTTTGAACCTTCAGACTGATGCTTATTCAGTGTCAATCGTTTCATTGACAGGTAGAGCCTTATTCGCTTTAGATGCCGACACTGATCCTTTCACTAATATAGAAGTTGAATGGAAACTATATAGTTTTTTTATTTCCAATGACAAAGGTTCTCATGGTTGTTTGAAAACTTAGCGTTCAAAGGTTTCTTCTAAGACATTTCCTTACCAGTGTGGTATTTCCGAAATACTACAATTAGTTTGTTTTGTAGTGTATGACAGTCTAGTCATACGACCGTAGCTTGGACAAGTGAAATAGCAAGCTTTTATAAATACAAAATTACTGCACAGATTACTGTAACCATTAGTAGATTTTTTCAAGATAAAAAGGATATCAAATTCGTCGGCCCAAACTATGTCTCCACCAAACTAGTGAATATAAATTAAGCAGTTATGAAACAGACAAAAATAAACAAAACGATACATTTTTACAATTAATATTAATACAATATCCAGTTAATGATAAATTATATATTCGCAACATATCCTTGCCATTGTTGCTTGTTTACTTTCTACATTTCAATTACTTTTCTCACGATGTTGCCACAAACATACACTTCCTTCTTGCAAGCTGGCGCTGTTCCAAATAATCTTTTACGATCCATTAAGGCATAGAAAGTAACACATTCAAGTTTGGCAACTTGGTTTACACACACGCCGAAAGTTGAAAATGAACGAAAAACAACATCATTCTATATAACACCGTCGACAAATAGAATTACCGTAAACTCTTTTATCATAAAACTTAATCTTGATGCGTCGACAAACATTCTTAACGTTTTTGTAAGTAAGTTTTCCTCAAAATAAATTTCATAATCGTCATCATCCGCATGAAATATATAACTTCATTATATTCTTTTTCGTTACTTACGTAATTTTTCTCTCTACTTATGTGTATTTACTTAATCTTACTATACTAACTTTATTATTTCCTTTTATACCTCTTGTATAATTGATGAATGAACAAAATATTAAATTTAAATAAGTTAATAGATAAATAGCCATTGCAGCCTAACCGTTCATCGTATCTACGGTAACTGTCGTAAAAATGTACGAATTAATTACTTTTAGTTCAATTTAAAAAAAATCATAGTAAATCTTAAATGATTAGGGGGTAGACTTGAGGACTCCTTTCCGTTTTTTATTCGATACTGGAGGCAACATACTATACCAATGATAATATATTATCACTCATCAAAACTAGACACATAAAAACAAGTTATAGCTACACAGGTTGAATAATAGCGCCGATCAGACCGGACTGCATGCTCCATCGCCCACTAATCGGGAATGATCGGTTGCAATTGTATACAGATATTTACTGTCCGTAAATTACTCATGCGGCATCCCAAATTGGGAGCGTAATTACAATGCGAGCTTTGCTCAAAATCGGGTTTTCTAATTACAAATAACAGTAACGCCATTCATAAAACTAATGGACTTAAGTTTACTAAAAACGTCCGAATTAAATGTGCTATAAATTAGAAAAAGGGCTACAATTCCAAAGAATCTATCATTTTCCAAAACAACAAACCGTTTCGTGTGATGGATATTGTGTAGAAACTAGTCCTCGCGTTGTTGAAACTAGAGCTCACGTCCTACATTCCTATCAACAGATTTGGATTTTTTTGTTGAAAAAGGGATACTTTCAAAGGAGTCCCATTTTAATTTAATTGACGTAGGACCTCGGCTACCGAAGATACAGCAAGAATTTCCTCAAATTTGAATAAAAAATGTATAGTGATTGAATTAGCATTGAAATGTAGCAAACATTTATAAAAATCCAAGACCAGGTACCTATGTAGTTTCTATTTGTTTATATATTTTTATTTATTTTACAATTTAAGTACACACGAAAATATACAGACACAACATTATCCTAAAACATATGTTTTAGGTACAGTACATGTTTTAGGTATGCAATAAAGTGTATTGTATTGTATCATAGGTTGCGACTAAAGTAGATTGTTTGTATCGTGTTTAGCGTAGTAATTTAACATTTAGACCATTTTACTTCGTCAATGAGCAACATCCTCATTATCATAAAAAGGGAAAATAAATCGTCCGAAGTGTACACATCGGCTTGTGCCGCAAGTCCATGCAGTAATTCAGTTTTTTTACACAAATTCGGCCGTTATTCAACGCATTAAGTGGACGATGGAACAATTAACACTTGTGTAATTTGTGTTGTTATGACTTTCTTGTTTAATTTCCGTAAATTTGAAATGTTTGACATGTTACGCAAGGATATTAGCGTGTGATGTGTGATAACATTTATTGCATTTTTTATTCTATGTTTAGAACCTTTGCGATCTTAAATAGCTTTTTTTTCTTTTATCCACCTATGTTGTTTTCCTAAAAATGTTTAGATACGCACGTTACTCAATTGGCACAAAAACCTCGGATTCGTCTGTTACTACTACACTAAATATGCAACATTATATATATGAGACGATGTCTATGAGGTTTTCTTAAATGTCACCATAGAAATAAATTTATTTTAATTATTCGTAAAATATTTTCATAACACCTATGTAGATACTTAGAAGGATATCTACGAACACACTTTTAAAGGCAAAATAAACAAAATGTATGAGAATTGGTCATGGTTCCCCGCAATAATTCTTCGCGTAATATGAATTAAACTTACCGCGGTTACCAAATATAACAGTCACTGTTAAAACTATTATGTCATGGCACTTATAGTGGTAGCGCCCCTAACGGTAAAACTGGTATCCATATTTACAAATCATTTGCTATTTAAAAGCATAATGTAACCAAGTAATTACCTTTTTATAGAACACCATAACAGTACAAGAAATTAATTGTTTCACTTAATTATTTATTTTCTTACATACGCTATTACGATGTAATCATTGAAAATATTAAAAATTGGTCAAGTGCGAGTCGGACTCGCGCATGGTGATTCCGTAGCTTCACCAAGATTGAGACAAAACATGTATCATACACAAATACCGCCGGATATTGCTATAGTTTTAGACTTCAAGCGGGTAGTTGCACGTCGCCGCAATAGCAACATAGACAGCGTAGATTTTTATAGGTACCGGATATTATTTCTAATGTTTTTATCATACTTTATTTTGTTTTACTAATTGTGGTTATGCCGGACATAGTAGTTTCGAGAGTCTACCTAATGAGGTTCATGAGATGCAGTCCCGAGACAGACGGACAGGTGCACAGCGGAATCTTAATCACAGGATCCCTTGGGAACCTTTAGGTATGGAACCCCAATAATGTATGCAAAAAAATGATTACCGTGTTAATAGAGCTGTTCTACATGCGTATTATACAATTACTTCCACTTGCATATATAATTACGTATTATAATCATATAGGACTTTTTTTAATTACAAAAAAAAAATAGAAGTTATTTACATCAACTCGGTAAAACTTTTTTTGTACTTGTTGGCACCTTCCTCTTCTATTTACATTGTGGATTATTTTTTATGTTGTCGTGTTTTGTAAGTAGAGATATATTAACATCATTATCCTCGGGTCTCCTCTTAAGGGTTTGGGCCATAATCATCTATGCCAACCAAGAGGACGAGAAGACTTCACGCACCTTTGAGAGATATTCAAAACACTCAGGAAAGTACGTTCCTCGTGGTATTTTTCTTGAATATTAATGAACAATATCTGGGGTCTGAGCTTTCTCAGTGGTCAAAAAAAAACAATAATCAGACTGGAGACATATGGACACGTACTGGGGTTTTCTGGTTTTAGGACCGCCCGATTTCCCACCTAACCTATTATCTACCTGACCTATTATCTATCTGGTGACCTATATGTGGCGTAATATAGTGAGCTAGCTAGATCGATTAATCGAAATACATACTAAATTTCATAACTGTTGGAACCAAAGGATTCAGATTATTTTATATGTATAATTGCTCGTTTAAATTCTTAAGTAATGATTAATATCATCGAAAAACAATTGGAGTGGGGCAATTTCACCCCTGACTGCTCATTATTAGGACTAGTCTATCGTTGCTATTTTCATTAGATAATAGTATCATTATTACAACAGGCGTAAAACTAAAAGAAATTAAAAGTGTAATTATCTTCGCTCATCAGACTGTGTATAATCGAACATTTCTCCGGAGCGTGGGAGTAGCTATTGTTTTGACTTCGAAAGTGATTTTATTCTGATGTCCTTATACCTGAGCAATAATTAAGATTTTAACTATTTTTAGACGCTTATTTTGTTTTAAATTTATTTTACTAAGACTATTGGTCTTTATTTAGCCATAATATACTAATTCTAATTAATAATTTACCCGTGCATTGTATATGCCTTTCTTGAGAAAATTTCTCTATTATACAGGTTTCATTTATTAGTCTCTGAACCCTTAAATTGGTATCCCCCCTTTTTAGATAATAAAATGAACATTACCAAATCTTCAACCTTTATATGAAAGACCAGTCGACATTGATTCAAAAGACTTTCGTTGTTTTGATATCATATTATATGTATAGCCATAGCAAATTTAATATATCCATCAATGGGTCTTCTATCTCTATATGTATACGTGCTATCTATCACTGGAAAAGGATATTTAAATAAGGTATAGCAGCTATATCCTAAAGTGCCTCTGTCACCGCAAAAATCTCATAGGAAGTGACTATGGGATTATTTTCACAAGATGCCAACGCATTCCTGTGTTGTTATTTATCTACAGCTTGGAAATCTAGTGCCATGTTTAAGTACTAAATCTTTGTGTTTATAGCATGTTTACGTCTAGCAGTGGACATCCGAACTCACAGAAACCTGCTGAGAGATAGCACCTAAGAAAATAACACATAGTTTAAAATCAAAGACAGATACTTCAGTTTTATTTATCTTATAGATAATAGATTCATAATTAAATAAATATGTATACTCTCAACAAGATTGTGATATGAATAAAATATACGTGACGTTACTATGATAATAAATAACTCAAGTACAAACAAGTGATTTAGAAAAAGTAAATATCAAACAATAATTAGTAGATGATATCATCGAAGTTACAAAACATTAAAGCAAACACGGAATTCCTGCGATACTAAATTGATACTAACCTTTGTTTTAAGAAACGTTAGCTAAGGAAAATACGGGCCGACCATTGTTTTCTTGTAACAAGTGATGCAAGAAAGATACCTCATTATTCGCTCAAAACGATAGAAAGTAAGGAAATTTAAGCATGAAATAATAAGCAAGAATTTCTCCATCCAACGGTCGGGCATCAGATCGGAAACAACTAACCTTATTACGAGTATGGAATTCTTATTTTTCCTCGTCTTTCGGTTATGCTAACCAAGTTATTTGAGTAATGAGAAGTGATTCTCCAGAGCTGATATAATTTGAACAAAGAAGAAAACATTTTAATTGCAATATTTCGTCATAAAATAATTGAGAGCGCAAGAATTTAAATACCTTCGGTACAACGGAAAAATAATGGGAGAAAGAAATTACAAAAACAATGGCATGATGTAACCGTCATCCATACCTACTTATTTGGGTTTACGTAAGTACAGGAGAATCATTGTGAGAGTAGTGATTTGGTAGTTAAAAGATGGAACTCGGTTACGAAATGAGTTATTAACTCTAAAGAAGACATTGACCTTTCGTTTGGGGTCTTCCCGCTGGGTATTTAATGACGATTTAATCGCCTAAGATTGTACCTACTATACTTATTCTATTTAATTTTCAAATTTGTCTAATTCTACTTGAAGTTAAGAAACTCAACACTTGTTTTCATGAACTGCAATTTTCTCAGAATCTCGAGATAATGAAATGAGGAAATGCAACAAAAGATTCAATCCAATAAATAAATCAAAATCAAATCTGAAAAAGTGTCCGTTTTTACTTAAATATTTTGAAAAAACATAAATTCTTACTTGAAAATTAAAGCTGTCTCCAACAGTAGAAGTATTTTTTTTTTCAAATGTGATAAAGCAATATCTAACACAGTATAATATGACAACCTTTCTCGGTGTGAAAAGGAGGTAATGCAATTTTCTGCGACGCCCGTTACTAAACTAATTTGAACTTGCACTCCACCTTCCGAGCTACTAAAAGCACCCTGTAGTGCCCACATACGTAAGACGTAACTTTCGCACACTAGAGATCAGATACAATGACGACATAAGAGATTCAAGATACTGCACACAATGGCACAGTAGCGAGCTCCCAAACCGTGAGACCACCTCAGTTGCAATAATGATACTGCAATGGAGCGACATGGTGGATTTCTTCACGTGCGGTCAGTTTCATTTCCGAATTTATTTATTCACCAGTGCCGTGAATTGTTTCGTGTGTGTCTTCATTTGTTTCTATAGTGTTCTCTTATGTCGTGACTTCATCGACGCTTAATTTTGTGTATCGTTTTGCAGTGACAAGGTAGCAACTTCCGATTTTGTTATTGTACGATGTCCGATTCGTAGCATGTCCGATTTTGTCGATCTCGTGCCTCGTTCCGCGCGGTGGCCTCGTGCGTAGTTTCCGCCTTACAGAGTTGGGTATTAGAAACGATACATCACTGTTACTTTCAAAGACTTTTTGCTAGTCAACATGGAATTGAGTAACGATTACCCACGCAACGCGTCGACACACGGTATCTTAGTCACGAGCTATCAGAACAATAATGTGTTTAGTGTCTAGTAAGTACGATACAATCATGGGAAATTTTCACCTCACATTCTGAGAACTGAGTGCTTTCAATGTGTCATATTGATAAAATTATATCCATCATCACTATGAACTGTATATTTCTTTTGAATATTATGATGGTGAATTAAATTCTATATTGTATATTTCAAACAACCAACAAACAACAAACCAAAATCCAAAACCAACAAAACCAAACCAATTAATCAAACCAACAAACAATATCAACAAAACCAAAGCAAAGTCGAAAACCAAACCAAAATTCAAAACCAACAAACCAAAATAGCCACCAAATACAAAATTACGTTTGCTGCTAAATATTCAGTCTGTTATTTAAATCGCGCGGTGTAGAAGGCTCTCATTAGCTATTAAAATCACTTCAGCGCTCAGTTCTCCACTTGTATTTACTCAGCAAATATGGACAATAGATAACTTTTTATTATCCGCAGATGTGACGTCAGTATTCGCTACTTTGAAGATACCTAATAATGCGGTAGTTTTAGGGTTCCGTATCCAAAGGGGGCCAATGGGACCCTATAACTCAAAGGATCCACTGTCCGTCTGTCTATTTATTAAAGAGCTGCATCTTATGGACCGTGAGGGGTAGATACTTAAGATTTACATAGAAGGGATACTGTAGGGCAACTAGAATTAGCTAGATAAAAATTATTTAAAAAATACCTACAAAAATCTGCCCCATTTATTGGGCCATGTACAAGTAACCACATGAAGTGTGATAATATTTTGTGAGGAAATCCAGTGGTATTTGTATGTTATGTGTAATGCGTGTATGTGTTAGGATATGTGTAAATGTGTTTTTTCGGTGTTTATTGCTCGGTACAAAACCCTTAGTGAATCCCACACACACACTTTTTTTTATTTATTATTTCTTATTTTTATAAAAAGTAAAACTTTTTATGTAATGGTACGATGGTTCTACAGCTGTTGTGAAAACTCAGAAATATATGCGTATTAGAAAAGAATGATTTAAATCGCTTCAACTTTATCCGACGCAGAATTATCATATATTTCAACCTTATATTTCTATATCTAACTCTAAAATATAACTTACCTATAAATTTATAACTTCATTGCAACATAAGAAAATCAACTGTCAGTGTACTAAATGAATATGATCACCTTGCAATGATCGGCTATTCCGAACCTAATCTCAATGTACGGTGCGGTGCCAAATAAGGCTATTGAACGTCGAGGTTACAAACATAACCTTGAGACGCTCAATCCCAAGATCGCGAAGTCATATGTACTGTATGTGCCAAACAAAATACTGATAAGCTTTATTAATGGTGCACGCTTTTGGCCCAGTCAAAAGCGTTGTGTCAATGATCTAGATAGACACACAAATGTTTTATCTAACCACGCTATCAAGATACATAACTTAACTGAGGTTGTGCAACATGCAATGGTCAATACGTAAGTATTCGTATAAATAAATAATAAAATTCATTTAATTCATTTACCTACAGACCCATATGTGGTTAGTAAAAGATTACTTAAAAACTATGTTAGTATTTCTTGTTTCATCGTTTAAGATTAGCAAACGAGAATGCATTCCACCTGATGGTAAGTGGTAAATGCTACCCATGGACATTAGTAATCATCCCAAAGTACAATGAAATCATGCCTAAGTTTG
>DWOQ01000661.1:0-10709 GCA_018251115.1 Codatractus alcaeus
TTCTGAGACCAATGACCCCAAATATATTTCAAAGGCAATTTATCAGCGTTTCAAATATTACACGAAAGATATACGAGTTAAATCCGAATAAGATTTTCCTTGGGCCTTATTAGAAAAGTTGCGGGTCGGAGGTAAAGGTAGAACAAATATCCGTAATATAAATGGACATATCATTAAGGCGAAAATTCTTGGGGATTATAAAAGGGTCTGAGGTCTGGACGAGCACGTAATTTTTAAAGCGTGGTTTTACGATCTGCATACGTACTTAGTAGTGATGTGGCGCAAGACTTACGATAATATTTAACTAATGGAATCATTTATTGAAAAAATGAGATTAAATTATTCTGATGATAAAATGATTCTTTTTTTTTCGAAATTCTCATTCTTTTCAAGTCGAAATCGTAAAAAAATGTGTCATATACGTGACTTTTCCGATAAATAATTGAAAGCACAAAATAAACGCAGAAGAATATTTTGTAAACATCGATATCTGTCATTAAAACAATAAATATATTGATTACAGATAGAAGTATAATTATTACTAGTATTTACATTAAAATTGAACCTGGAACCTCACCTAGTTTTTAGGTTAGATGTAACCTTAAATCGACACTTAAATTCAGAGAGCGAACATTGCAATTACTGGATAGAAATAGTTTTTCCAATCTATAAAACGTTTCGTCAATGCAGTGGAAAAAGCGACTATTGTAACATATCGATATTTTTTGCGAAGCTCGTTATACCAGCCCTCTTTTTGCACGTCTGAAAACGAAATTTATTCTAACAATTCACGCGCGGCGCCCACAAGCCGGATTATTGTAAATAAGTATAACGCCGACACCCAAATTAATACTCGCTGCTTTTTAACGAATGCGAAAAAGTTAGTTAACTAACTTTTTTCAACTCGCGTTGACTTTACTAAAAAGCCCCTTGAAATATTGCGTTCCCTGCGAGAATTATTTGTATCAATAGAATGTTTGTAGAAAATTTGCCTTCTCAAATACAGGCAGGTTCGCGGCTGAATATTCGGAGCCCGAGTTTAAAAAGGTGTGTTTGACTTCACTAATAAGTATGCGGGCACTGAACAAAGAGAAACCATAAATTTCGAGGATCGACTATAACAGTTGAAACAGACTCTCTCAAGTAGGTGCTTTATTTGAAAAAATGTTTCAGAGTATTTTTATTAAATATTCCTGCCAGTATATTTTAACATGCGTCCTTCAGTCCTTAAATTTAATGTGACGAGATTAAAATTAAAGAAGGAGTATGTAATGAAATTTAAATGAACGAAAGAGTTGGTTTTATTTGTGCATTATATTTTCAGTTTCATTGAATTAACTGAAAATAATTATTGTCTAAGTATTCTGAATACCAAAAAACGCCGAATATTTATTTGTCAATTTACTCAGGAATTTTTTAGAGATTCACATTCTTCACCTGTTTTTAACTACTGTCTAGAAGTCTGTCTGTGTTTATGTTTAGCTTCTTTGATATGTATATGATTACTTTAAAGCTTATCGTTCATTAATTGGAGTAAAGATCAAAGGGTAACGATACTTTGTATTTTAAAAGTGCCAGTTAAAATTTAATTAAAGAGATTAAAAGAAGCGCCCATCCCCGTTTGTTGCGACTCAGTGACCGTACCGATTCGTGACCTACAAAGCGAAAGCTATTTTGTTAATTGACCACTCGAATAATTTAAATAAATTGCAGCCAGTGGCGATATTTCAACGGGATGTTATAAATCAAAGGATTAGCGAGTAAATGGATAGCAACGTAGATACTTTATCCTGCATACGTTATGATAACGGCGGAATAATCGAAGGGGTGTGGGGTGTCCGGCGCGGCGGGGGGTGTCGGACAAAAAGTACTAAGTGCGAGTTAAATACCCTTTGTGTTGTCGCGCTCCTGTTACCATCCATCGAGGGTCCTCTCATTATTCAGTCGAAATTCGATTATTTTCCCATTTCACAAAATATCCATATCGTCCCCGGCTTTCTCTCTAATTGAAAATGGAAGCGTATTTCGGTCGTCACGATGATCGCTCTTAATTTATTTACGTTCATATTTCCTGTTTATGTGTGTTTGTTGCTTTATTTTCTTAAACTATCATGGACTATTGTAGTACATATACATTGTGTATGATATGTAGAAGAAAACATTGTTAAGTGATATTAATATCTTTTTCTTTCTGAGGTCCAAGGATCACATCTAAAGCGAAGTCAGATTCGTCCTTTTTTGCAAGTTATATCCGTACTATTACTTGTTATCGTTATTTTTACTAAAAGCAGTATGCAGTAAAGAGAAACATCACAAGAAAATCTCACGTGTTTCAAAGTTCTCCATAATGATCTCAAAGTAAATTCTATCAATATTTAGTTTGCTTACTAGCTTGTAGCTTGCTCAATAGATTGTAGGATCTTTAGTTAGTAACTATTACCTTTTGTCCATTTACTGTAGAATCTGGAAACGACCACAACTTAAAACAGAGAGGAATTTACAAGAACAGACTTTAATATTTTTTGTTCATAATACCCTAATAATAAACACAAACCTTTAAAACCCACACGTAAATAACACGCGCTTAAAATAATAAACAACATTGTGCTCATTAAATGAGCGCACATTCTCTTGAGACCTTAATAAGGGCTATACCTCACGAGAACAGACGGAAGAAATATCCGACGGAAAATGATTACGTAGCGCGCATTTAGCCGACGTTACGACCAGCTTATACCCATTCCGGGGGTATTAGTCTTTGCCCACCAATTTCTGTAATTTATTAACAGTCTTCCTACTTAAACGGTTGGGAGGGACATTAGAAATAGGTTCGTCTGTTAATGTCGTGGATTGAATTTGTTGTTTTACTTCTGTTGGCGCATTGTTTGTTAGTTTTTACTTATGCTTTTTACTAAGCAATGATTAGACGAGGTTTTGAAACCTGTAAAATTGCACTCAAATGAGTTAATTATGAATATATAAATATATAATATATATAAATACCAAAATAGGTCATGAGTGACTTAGATTATGACTATAAAATATGAGGTATCTTTGTTCGAGTTTACGAATAGATGAAAAATAAACAAACTTATTAGTGTCCTTTCAACCTGATACAAGCATTGCTAGACTACTAAAGATAGGTGAATAGTATATACTTATTCTAGACCTGAACTCTATTTGGCATAACATATAACTAAGATGTCAATTTACAAGAATATAACTTTTTACTAACAAATAAGTCTGTATAAATCGGTCAGATAACACCAGAACACCAATAGAGTATTAATAATCCTCCAACATTCACTGAACTCGTACAAAAATACACGTGTGGCTTTCCAGTTTCCATCGCCATTATTAACAACCTCCGCATTGACCGGGCCTTGGGATGGCTTCTGGGCACCGGCCGGAAAGAAATATAAGCAGTTAGCCCGGTGTGATCAAAGACCTTCCTTGAGCGGACTGATCCCTAATATTTCACTCATAATTGGTTTATTCTAAGCTCGCAGCGTTTCCGTACGTGGGTCCTTTGATCCGTCCAGTGTATTAAGTTGTAGCCAGAGATGTATGGCGCGTATTACTCCGACCTGAGCTTTACTCGATGGCGTCATTTGCTACGAGTATTGAGGGCGATTAGGGAAAATATAGACCCTTTTTGTTTTGATATTAAAGGACGAGTTTATTATAAAATTCTCCGTTGGGTTTCTATTTTATTAGTATCAGGTACTTGAGTTTATTTTGTCTACAGATTATATAAGTTTAGTTTGGACATAGATTATACATATACCTATATACCTATTACACGATTTTTGATTTCTCCGCAGAATCTCTGACTAAATAGATGTTTGAATCATAGCTGAGAAATCCCTCGACCAAACTACCTTTCAAATGAAAAAAAACCTAATTCGAAATCGACTTATCAGAAATACGAGGATAGTTCGTCGGGAGTTATTAATGAATCCTTTATCACCTGGCCATTACAAGGAATTTATTGATACGTCATTCGTGCGAAATCGGATAAGTAGATAAACTACCGTGAAACATATATATAGATAAACATATGTGTAGTACATACAAATAAAAATATATTGTTGATAACGATACTTCCTTTACGCCACAGTTAAAGGAAAAATCGGGTTAAAATACGCCTGGGCTGTTATTGCTGCTAATTTCAATGAAAATCATATAGGAATACTTAATAAATCTGTGTAATATTGTCGATGCAATTACGGAATTACCATATTCATGGCAGTTATTTCATATATTGCTCCCTAGGGTTGCTAAATGTCAACGCGATTTGAGTGGCGGTCAGAAGTTCGTTAAGTTCGTTTAACTAAAAGCTTTGTCAGACTCTATGCTCTGATATTTGAAATTTTTGGAAATATGTATTTGAAAATGAGGGGAAAGTTGGAGATAAATTAATCACTTTCTTCAATGGCAAAGGAAATTAGTCGTCAGGTAGATAATGATCTTCCATTAAAACTTATTCCTATCCAACTATGTCTAAGACATGTCTATCAGAATGGGAAGGAATAAAAACGTACTACACGTTACTTTATACCTAAAATAACTTTTAGGGGACGACCCGCGTGGCGGTGCGATTATCACACCGGTCTGACACGCAGAGGGTTCCGGGTTCGATCCCAGTCAATCAGTAATTTAAGTGATGAATTTAGATTGCTGTTCTGAGTCTAGGTGTTTGTGTATCGTCTTGGGAATCATAGTGTGGGGCTATAAGTGAGTTTTAATATGCATGCTCTTACACACGAGTAAATACCTTAAAAAAGAATCAGTTACATTTAAAACAGATTTCGATTTGAAGCCATATAACCACGGAGCTTCAATAACTTCCTAATTACTTCTAAAAATCATCTTCTTCTTCTTAATTACTTTTACAAATTTTGTATAAATCCGAGTAATCAGAGGTTCAAATTACCAGCTCACTGCCTTTTATATTTTAACTACTAAACTACAAAATCAAACTAAACTAAACTAAAAATTATTTTAACTAAGTAGAAAATTACGAACATAATAAACAAATCAATGCCATATAATTATGATTTACGTATCTTAATTTCCTTTTGCGACACACATTGACTTACGACAGTTTGGGGATTGTTTTGCTTAGTTGTCGCGCTTGTCCCCTGACCGGAAACAGTCGGCCATGATCCCTCCATTTCCGGCCACAAAGGTCGCCAGCGCCTGAAAGTTGGTGTTGTCATATGCAGTATTTATTTCTATCAAAGAGCAACAAAAGAATAATATTACAAGTAGCTATAAAAAATAGGGTTTTATATTAGATGCTTTTATAAACACGTGAATTTTGTGTATCGTAGATGTAAATACAAAATTCGTAGATAAGTAAGTCTGGGAACATATCTATTTAAATGGTTACCGGATTGGAGGTCGAACAGAAACCTGACTGGTCAATCAGTACGGAAAGTACCTACTTTGTCCCGCAAATTATTAATACATGATTAAAAATGATTTGCAAAATAACTTTGCAGTTCAAGAATAAAAAATATAAACAAACAATATTATATAATAGAGTTTATTAAACGATAGTTATAACCTAATTTAAAATTGCCCACACTTTTACTCGATTTATTTTCATCACTTAGCCGTTGAAAAATAAAATAGATATTTTTTCAGATAAATCAATTTGCCAACATCGGACATATCTAATCTGCAGGAAATCCATTTATCTTGACCGCGGTATTTATTTAATAGCGTTCAGTCGATTGCGACCCGAAGCCACCCTAATGGAAATAGCAAGGAGCCACGGACTTGCTTCAGTATAAACGAATAAGCGAAATTCTATGGAAAAGTAAAATATCATTTAGTTCAGTCTTCGGGACATCAAAAAAAGAAAACTGCACGGTGATTACAAAATGTCGATGCTGATATCATAAAATCCGGAAACAACTAAATATTGGGTATTGGAAACATGTACAGTTTTTGTTACTTGATATTGTAAATTGCAGTTTGCAGAACTAGTTTTGAATGCAAGTCGTCTTTGACTGTTAAGTACCTGCCTGGTCTAAGATTGTCATAAGCCTACCGATATCTTAATCACTGTTGATTTCTTATTCCAGTTGGAAGAGTTTGCTGCTGTATCCTCGAAACTTAAGCCCCTATGCAAATGATATTAAAATGGACCCCTTTTTGAATCCCTTTTGCAGCAAAAAATAAAACTACCTGAGAACTGAAATCATCAAAATAAGCTTCGTATTTACACAATCTGTTCGCAACTCGTTTGCGGTGGCACAACAGCTTTATTTTACTGGACGTCTGCAGGCGACTTTATGATAATAGATTAATATCGGGGTAGTTTTAACGGGCGATAGTTTTAATTAAGGATCTTATTTCGCATTTTATCCAGCCAGCCATTGTGTTAGAAAATGAAAGACCGGGCTCTGATTGGGAGCATTTGTGAAAGGCACGAGTTTTCCGCGTCTAAGCCTGCAGTAGAGATGGGAGATGAAAAATGAGCTTTCGAATTGTTAGTGTTTCAAATGTGATAAAGAATTAAGGGAATGTTTGAGATATTCAATGGTTATTTTTATGCAATAGAAAGAGAATAGAGAAAGCTTGAGGTTTTAGCCCAAAACTGAAGAATTGAAGCAAAATACGGATGCATTTCTACTCCTGAAGGACATGTAGATAGACATGCAACCCCCACAACTGCAAATCCCTCAGAGCATTTTAAACCTAGCTGCTTAAAAAAATTGAAAACACAAATGTTATTGAGTATCGTTTATGTAAGTGATGTTACAATTGTACTGATCTATTTTATATTGCAAAAACATATGAAAGAATATTGTTTCGTGTACAATAATCGAATGTGTAAGAAGAGAGAATCAAAACAAGCAAATTCATTATTTTATCTTTTTCACAAAATTTCAATCATGATTGCTTCGACTGGCTAAACACAACACTGGAACAAATAAAAAAACATGATAACAAATGCATCTATGGTTGATTGAAGTTAAAGTTATGTTAAATAGTGGCTAAATATCAAACATGATTTGCTTATCTATGTTCCGTAGCCAAATTAAATATACGAGTAAGTATAGGCAAGCATCGTATAAAATATTAAATAGGAATACTCAATAATAAAGTGATGTGTATGTAGATACGTACATATGTACATTAGGTACTTTACCAGAAAAAATGTATATGAGTTAATTATTACACTTTCTGGGGATACTATTATTAAACGATACATTTTTTCTTCCATACATTTACATGGTTGGTAGATATTTAAATAAATTGATATTGTTTCACACTTGTCCCATCCCTACTGTACTGATTAATGTTTACCGGGGCAACTACCAGGCGTGCAGTAAACTTTCGTAGCTCTACTTCAAGCTGTTTAATGAGACGCCTTTATTAACTTTACTAAGAAACTGCAAATTAAACTTTCTATTAGTTACAGCTTTTAGTATGATGGGTATTAAAACATTTATTTAGTAGCGAAGTTTAATATTTTATAGTTATCTGTAACTTTTTGCTATGTTTGGATTACAAAAATCCTCTTGACATAAAAATAATATATTTTTGTAAAAACAAAACAAATATTTTATAGTTATAATGACCTAACAAATTATCGGAAACGTACCGATATGGCTGCGACCCTTATTATGTCCCACTGCTGAGCACAGGAACGGGTGCATCTACTAGGTCTGCAGACTAGGGGCCCGTGGATATACAAGGTCCCCTTCATTAAAAAAAATAGACGATTTTAGTAAATTCCTTATAAAATTTTATTCACAAAAATGCAATTAGTTTCTTTAATAAGACTAGCCCTCAAAATGCGGACCCCCAATTAGTGTTAGCTCACAGCTCCTAAAGTCATGGCTGCCCCTGGACACAGGTCTTTTGCTACAGCGTTGAGATGCCTAGAGCATATTCCAACACGCTATTCCATAACATATTAGTGAGAACGATACAACAAAATACAAATAAACCAAACTAATACGTGTGGTACAATCAAAGTATAATTACAATTATCGGGCCCAAATCTCCTCATGTTTACGCCTCAGCATTTCTATAGTGGACCCTAGTGGAAATAATTACGTATCCGCGCTATAATTGGGACAAAAACCCTTGTTTAAACCGGACCAGGATCTGCGGGGGACACTATTGTGGAGCCCTGAAAGAGAGTCCTCTAACTGACCGAGAAATTGTAAATTGTCTATAATAGTCCACTGATTCGCCATTGTTGTGGTTACGTGACGGCTTATTATGGAAGTATATAGGAAATCAATCAACAATAGGTACTGTATTATGTTTATGTATTGAAATATATACTTCATACTTATAAATCTGAGAAGATTGTTTGTACTCGCTAATCCCTTAAAATATTAGTCAAAACTGAAACATACAGAATTTATTAGGCTATCTACTAAGAGAGGTTTAAGGCTGTAACTTATAAAAATCTGAAACCGCACATCCACTCTGACCGAGACCTCTGAATAGTGGTGTGGACGCTTTTTCTAAAAGCAGGTGAAACTGCGCGTCATAACTAGTTAAATAAGTTAAGTTGAACACACTCTTAAAAGTTATTGTTACATAATTAAGTAATTTTGATGGGGATTGTGGTAGGTAGGGAACTATTGACATTTCTTTGTTGTGTTGTAGATATAATTAAACGGTTAAACATTCGACTTGACTTAAGATGGTCAGTGCCACCCATGTTCATGAACTATCTCAATATAATCTAAGCTGGAGCAGGTTATAAGTTGATTGCTACATTTAAACTAAGTTGGATCACCTTAATAAAGTACTTTAACACCCCAATGAAACCAGAACACAAATCACAAATATTGCTGTTTTCTATCTAATAGAATTCCCTGTGTAGTGACAGAGACAGTATTAGATAGAAAACAGCAATATTTGTGATTTGTGTTCTGGTTTCATTGGCGTCTAAATTCATTATGTATATATCCAGGCCAGGCTGGAAATCAAATCCAGAACCCTCTGCATCGTACTAGCATGACGACTGCCGTGTTACGCAGGTCGCTAAATATAATAAAATAAAATAAGGCAATAGATATGAATTGTACAGTAGAAAGTTGATCTTTCATAGTTTTAATTAAATGGCGTATATACACATAAATATACCTATTGTATGTATATAGTTATGAGAGTGGTTACTATAAAGCAGCCGTAAGGATTTTTTTGAAAATGTGGGTACTTTTTTTTGGTCAATTATTTATTTTGCCTTCATTATTTAATTTATTGTTTTTTGAAAAAAATATGTCTACGTATAAGCCACGTCTATGTAGAAAAAAAGTTTTATATTATAGGAGTATCTGAGCTGAACTTAGATATATGTCTGGTGAATAAGTTCTTTTAATCCCCAAAAGATGGCATCAATAAGTTTCACAATTTTTGTTTATTAAACCCAGAATTCTTTCTCAAATGAAGATCTGTCTTGTTATTAGTTGAAGTGCAAACATCAACAATACCGCTTCTATACAACGGTATTGTTAAATTAGCTCGTCCTAAGTAATATACGTCAAGGCGAAAATCAAAGGTTCGTTCCAAAGGGCCCTCGCTCCGGTGTCTAATTCAGTTAATTTGGGCTTTAAATCTCATATTGCAAAATGGTCGTGGGCAATAATTGCGTTTGGTAAACACCGGCAGCCCACTGCGAGTACACGGCGCATCCATTAGGGAGGCTAGCTGGCTTATTGACGTAATTACATTGTCTTTATGAGAGCAAACGTGACTTTGTATACAATTAATTTAGTCGCGTGCATCGACTAAATACGTTAAGGTGACTTGACGTAGACATTTTTGCAGTAATGTAATTGCATGCGAGTGGCTGCTAATTATTACGTACTATAAATTGTAATTGAGTAAATTGGTCCTATAGAAATTAATATCAAGATTTAATTCTCTTATAATATTAATAGTAATGTATTATTTTATAATACTCTTCACGTGTGTTTTAGGTTTCTGTTTAATATAACGATTTAATTTTATCATATTTCAACGATTGAGTCTTACTACTTACTTATCCATTTCTTTGAAAGAATATCTATGAACAGTTAAGTACAGTAAAATGCTAATAACCCGCGCTATTGATACTAGTTAATGATGTTTTCGCTTATTTATACTTCATCAGAAAAATATACCTAATATACTTTGCACAGTAACTTGCCTTTAGTAAAGTTACACTATAGTTAATTGACAACACAATTATTTGCATGCAATAGCTGTACCCAGTGAGGATCGATGGCTGCAGACGTATAGATGAAATGTCGATACCGTCTCCCAAAGTAATTGAATTAAGGCTCATTGAGTCCAATATACATAACCTTACATGATTGCTTGCCTCAGATAGTTTAAGAGCCTTAGAAGTTTGGCGTATATTAATATTATTTGGGTAAGATATTTGATATGAGCATAGTTCTTCATTGAGTTAGTAAACTAATGTATAGTTTTAGTGTACCCTACACAGTTTAAAGAAAGTCGTTTACTTTATATTTATTTGTGTACGCTAACGTTAAAATATCAAAAAATATTATACATACTATTTTTTCTGTATTGCTCTATTTCTGTTTATATATGCCGTTAATTACATTTAGCCGTTCAGTATTAACGATAAATGAGCATAGTAATAGTACTGACCGTTTATTTACGTCCTGCCATTATGTTGGACGAATATAAGCGTCGTAACATTGTACCGAGCTTGTTTC
>DWOQ01000662.1:0-10709 GCA_018251115.1 Codatractus alcaeus
GGTGGCGGTGGTACCTCCCCGGTCGAACTATATGAGTTCTACCACCTACCAATATCAATTGTTATCAAATAATTATAAATAATATAAACATGCTACAGCTAACAGTAACATATTTAATAATAGATACAATAATGTACGTATGTACGATATTACTTACACCTTCCTCAAACGTCCATCTAGCTGCCACCTCCTCTCCCGTCGTCTTGTGAACCTTCCTACGAGCAGCGATAACGCGCTCTTTGATTGCTTGCGCTTCTTCTTCAGATGCCTGGTAAAATGTAATGTGTGATGAGATGTACATATACGTATAACTATACTCAATGTGTCAATAACTATATTTTAATAACAATAACTATACTTTAAATGAATTAAAACAATAGTGAGATATTACCACTTAACTGAAATGGCAATAAACTATTCTTTTTCTGTTCCATAACAAAGGAAAAATTGTAATAATTTCGTTCCATCAGTCGATTCGTCTATCATACGGATAGCCACTATACCACTGCCGTTTGATTCTCAGACTATAAGAACTACATAGACGAAATTTAGAATCGCCATACAGTAGCGAAATAAATTTACTTTCTTAATTTGTCTCAATAGGGATGATGAAAGCAAGTGCAAATCTCTAAAATACTTCATTTATTTAATAAATTAATGGATTATAAAACCCGATTAATGGATTACAAAACACGCTTTTGTTTAATTATCATTAGCGAGATTAATAATATTTTCATAAAATATAACTAAAAAATATGACAAGTCGCAATGATATCTTGAACGCCCATCAGAACTACACGCGACCCTGTGACGACCCGTGTGGCAGTGCGGTTACCACACCGGTCTGACACGCAGAGGGTTCCGAGTTCGATCCCCGGCCAGTCAGAAATTTGTGTGTGTACATGTCACACACTACACAGGGAATCCTAGTGTGGGGCTATGAGTGTAGTCTTTTTATTTTTTTTTTAATTGTCACCGTTGAATAACCAAACGAATTTGACGTTATATGTTTACATGTAGTTGACTCAAGTGTGACGTCACAAACGACGCCATAACAATTTGAAAAGTTATTTTGCGATTTTTTATCCATTTATTGCGGAAATATGATATACGTTATAATTATAATATATTATTTTTCAAAATGTTCCATCATGCCTATTCCCGTCGATGTGCGTGCGAAGTATCCGAGTGGGGCATGTAAGGTACGTACGACGTGGTCGAGCGGCTCGTCCTCCCCGGGCGGCAGGTCGAGCGCGGGCGCGGCGCCGCCGGCCTCGCGCACCTCGCCGCGCAGCCGCACGAGCTCCGCGCGCGCCACCACGCCCGCCACCGGCTCCGACATCACGTGCTCCTGGAAACTGTACACGCTACACTCACACACTGAACGCATTCTATGTTAATATTTCATGCAGACTTAAATGTTTGGCGACATCTATAAAGTTCATAATTTTTTTTTTATATTTAATAACCAGACCATAAGGCAGGCTACTGATGGGAATTAGTCACCGCTTATAGACATATGCAATACCAGAAGAATCGATAATGCACCGCCGTCTTTGAAGCACAGCTCTTTTAGAACGTACTTTTACTTGTTTATTTTTTAATACGACGATGAATAGTTTTTAGAGTATATATTTATTTATTTCATACATTATAGAGCATAATTTTTAGTGGTCCAATTTTCGTTTTTAAACTTATTGTTATAGTAGTAGAAGTAGAATTATTATTTATACCAATTTAATGTATATACACACAAAATAATTTTATTATGACGTTAAGTTAGTATATGTATTAACACTAATGTGATAATAAAATTATTCCTATATTAATTACCAATAACTAGGAATTTGTATACAAAATTCACAAAAAGTGTTACTTTACTAACTTATCGAAGTGTGATGTGTATCCTAAAGTCGGCGTAGCTAATAAACGGTCATAAATATTTGTCACATTCAGCGCAGAACCATTTTCGGCTTCCCATTTGATGTAAGACTCCCACAAACGGTCCGAACGGAACTCTAATCCACATGCCTCTGCAAGAACACGAAAAAAATTATAAACTGTTTCAAATTAAATCAGAACAAAAAAAACGCTATTAAATTTACAATAGTGTGTCTCACCAATTGCCCTTTCATATTGTGCGCGAAGAAAGGCGTGGTCCTCCGTTCGTGTGGCCTTAACGTGATTGAGATAATGTATCCAAAGATCTACAGAGAGAGGTATAGCTTTTAGGCCTCTTTCCAAGACCTGAAACATCCGCAACAATATTAACCGGGAACACGGGGGTCAGAGCGTTGCCGCGGATGCGACAACACTATGAAGCAAGGGAATATTAAATAGCATCATAAAATGTGTCATATAATTTTGGACGGAGGAGGCGAGAGGTTACATGCTTGCGGACGAGTAATATGACCGCTATTTGCCCGTAACGTCCCGCCGCCTTCGCCATATATAAAATGCTTGCTGGGCATATTACACCTGTTCGCATCGGCGGCCCGAAGTCGCAGTCGCCGCCGCACCTCGACTCTTCCCTGCTAATGCCAATACATGGCTTTAACGGACACCTGTTTTTCTCTCCATGCTAACATGGTTTAGTCAATATTATAGCCTTAATTAAATAAGTTCAATTCAAAGTAAGCTCGAACTTAAATAAGTATACATGAAAAGTATTACAATACAACATGCTTGTACAAGTTATAAAATAAAATTGCACTAAAATATAAACAATACACCACAAGTAATGAAGCACTAAAACAAAAACTAATCGATGGTAAAACAACACTCCGATGCGAACTGAAGACTTTGCCATATGAACATCGTGGCCCTCGTTGCACTGTTGGGAAAAAAAATAATTGCAAAATACCAGTTAAGACTATATCAATTCAAAATCCAAGTGTTATCTCACATTGTAATGTATTAATCCTCATGATAATTTATTTATATTCTACAACTCACCAGACTTAAGATATAGAATAATATGAATAATTTACTGAGAATGGACTCACCTCGAGGCACTTCTTTTTACTTCCTTTACGTTTCTCGTAGTCAGCGTACTTGCGCCAGTAACCGTAGCAGTACGGGTAGTGCGACAGAAACGCATCATAAGCTTCCCTAGCCGCCTCCACGTCGCTCTGGACACGAAACAATGAACTGTTATTGTAACTCAGATTTGAAACACTATCTATATTTTCAGAACATATCATGTCATCAGTTGGCCCTTGCCAATCAACATCAAATTCAGTTCCCAAACGTTTCATAAAACATTTGAGATTAGCGTGATTCTTCATCATGAACGGCTTGTTTCTTACAAAAACACTAGACACTATATTATAAAAACGAAATTTAAAATAACAACCCTACTTCACTAGTATATCTATCTTATAAATTGTCTATTGTGTATGTTTGCAAATCAAATAAATGACAGTATAACAATAAACATATAACCTTGAGTTGAATAAAAAGCCAATTAGGTCTAGATCTCACCTCTTGGTCCACATACTGCAGTAAGTAGGTCCATCCCGTAAAGTCTGTGGGATCATCATTCACAACCTTCCAGTACTTGTCCAACTCTGGAAGTATCTTCTTCTTTGGCTTCTCATCTATGGATGATCTCTTTTCAGCTGGTATAGGCTTACATTCTCCATTCTAAAACAAAAGTAGAAGAACTATTAATTTATGTAAAAAATATCATAAAACTTGTAAAAAGTCCTATATAATTTGAATAACTAGATATCATCATGGATATGGTTGAAACAAAAACTTAAAGAGATTATAGAAAATTGATTATTTTTGGGAAAATATTGGAAATGATTCATAAGTATGTAATATTGTCAAAATATGTTTCCTTTCTTCATTTTTTCTAACACAATAAATGCATTAAACGGCATGTTTTTAATTGTTAAACAGGAAATAACCAAACAACATAGCATTTCACATTGACTGCTGTTTGTTTAGGAGTGTTTGTTATCACATGCATTGATTTGTGTTTCTTGTCACATGAATTGCATAATAATGTTATATGTAATATTTTTTTAATTATGTGTTGTGTTTTCTTTTTACATTTTCATCACAGAAATGTTGTTATGAGTATAGTTAAGATAATTTTAACAAATAAAAAGTGTAGAAAATTGCATACTTTTGCAACTAATGAGTTTATATATAAAGCTGACATAAAAGTGAAAGTGTAACATTGATTATGGTTTCACATATTTATTGAAAATATTGTACTAAGGACAAAATATATTACCTTTGCAATAGCCTGTTTTTTATTGCTAGATTCACTCTCAGAGGTCGGTGATCCTGGATCATAGCCATCCCTGGTCTCATCCGGCTTCCGTTTTCGAGATTCTTTGGGCTCTTTTTTAGCTGAAGGCAATTCGTCTTCAGACACAACCTAAAACAAATTTAATTGCAGTTAATAATCTACATTTTAATATAGTATAAAGAAAAGATAAATATGTTTTATTATTTAATATTATATCATAAGTATGTTACAAGTGATTTACTTTGCATGTTTCTTTAGATCTTAGTCAAGTTTGGTAATAAGCTCAAAAAATATATCACAATCGTAACCTCAGTATCAGCGGGAAGTTCTGCAGGCTTTGGTCCCGGAAGCTCATCATCAGACACATTCTCAGCATCCTTCACACTTGGCTTTTGAACTGCTGGCAATTCATCCTCAGAAACTACTTCAGTTTCCTCTGCACCCCCCATCTTAAAACAGTTACATTGTTTTGGTTGAGTGTGAAAACAAACTGCTTTAACTTAAGCTTCGAACCTTTACATGTTACAAAATACATTAGTTCTTTATTTACTTTTCATAAGGGTATTGTGCACTAAATAACACCAAAACATGCATAATTCAGAAATTCGGGAAGAGAATTATTAGAGAGAGATTAATTCAGAAAGGAGCATAGATATGCCCAATAGTTAAACTTGATCATATTATGTCTTACTTGCATTTGTTTCTTTTTTTTTTAACCAAATAGTTTGCAGATAAATATCACTTACCTTAAGGACTTCTTGTTTCACCATCCCTTTAATGTTAACAATGGATTGTACCTCCTTGAATTCATCGTGGTCCATGGGTTCTTGTTTAACCGGTTCTCTCTTGATACTCTTATTAATCTGTGAAGGAAAAGGTGCTAAATATTTCTGAATAAGAAATACAGACTCTCGTATACAATTAATTAATATCAGTAAACATAGTTTAAATTATGTATTAAGAACAATTCTCTGCAAAAAAATTCTACAATACCTCTTAGAGTCCATTCGCATTTCTCCTTCATAGGCCGAAAAGGGATAAGATATTTAGATTTAGTTACATACTGTGATATCATTTTATGTGATGTAATTTTCAATTTGTAGCTGTATGTGTTAAAATTCTTATCGTAAAAGCCTCCAGATCAAATGTCTTAATTATCTTAATTGATCTGCACTACGTAGCAGTAATGTATTTTATATTTAAAATGCAACTTAAAAACAAAATGTGTATACCTTAGCAATCGCTTCAATTTCAGATGATGTTTGGGCTTCTGTCGTTGTGTCCTCGTCAACAGGTTCCCTTTTGACCTAGGATAGAAGAAATTACTTTAACAACTGCACTAGATCGTGGTCTCATTGTTAATAAAAAAAAAATTGCAACTTTATAAAAAGACCTTTCTATCAAATGACTGCAACTTTATAAAAATACCTCACTATGAAATGACACATAAGGAACTTTGTGTGGATCTATGATAAAACACATGCAAGATTGTAGTCCTATATGACGCCGGCCAGATACATTGTGAAACCTATGGACTAACGAAAAACCAACAAGGCTTAACATTAGTGATATTAGGTAGGTATTAAGTGATATTAGGTGAAATGGGTTTGACAGTGGTTGTTCCGGAATCAAACAACAAAGGGGTCTACCACTTTTAAAAAGATTACATATAAATATTATACATTACAGATATATTATTGTAATTTTATGCTACCTTTTTCAAAACATCACTTGTTTCTATTCGTCCTTCAGCCTTGTCTTCTTTATTCCGTTCTTCTTTATTTGCTTGTTTGTCTCTTGTACTCTCTTTTACTGGTTGCTTATCCTTTTTAATCTCTTTAGCTGCTTTATTATCTTCTTCACGCTCTCTTGGGTTATCCTTGTCATTTTGACCAGCTTGATCGTCCTCTTTATTTTCTTCACCAGTCATCCTTTCTTCTTTGCTGTCCTCATCTGTTAAATTGTCTCTCTTTGATAAAGATATTTCAGTTGCAGATTTTCTCTCAACCTGCAAACAATAAAAATAAAAAATTACCTTTTTTTTTTTGGAATTCTGTAGTTTCTGTTAGCCATAGTGGCCATGGCTTTACCGGGTTTTTTGAGCTCTTAATGGGGCTCAAGCCTAGGGGGAGTAAAAAATTACCTAAATTTAATGCTTTTTATGCATTCTTTATTGTACATTTTGGATTTTCAACATTAAGTACCTGCTCTGATAACTCCGAAGTTGAATTTGAATTTGTTGTACATTTTAAATTTTGAGTGGAATGGAATGAATGGTATCCAATGATCTGGATTGATATCTTATTGTTTAAAATTAGACATAATTTAAGAAAACCCATACCAAATTGTTCTATATTAACTTATATTACATGATGGCAAGACTTTTTGGAATGTTTTAGCTATGTGCATGTGTGTGGCACAATATTTTAGTTTCTCTTTAAATTAGATATAATCTAAAAACTTATTGAACAGTACCTCAATTGTGGTTTGCATTGGAAAGAAGCCAGCATCATTTGACATTTCACTAGCGCTCTCTTGGTCATAGTCTGTATCGGGTTTAGATTTACTTTCTGTAAAATCATCATCATTGTCAGGGGCAGAAATTTTGTATACGGCATCACTTAGGCGCGAGTCGCCGTCCGATATCGCGTTATTCAAACTATCGCTGGGGAATGTAACGGCGTTGTCACCCACATCAAACGAGTCGGCATTAAAGCCATCAGTGTTGCTCTCGAGGTAGTCCCCCACGCTGCTCGCAGACAACTCTACCGCATTCAGGAAACCGTGGTTAGAAGTCGACGACTCATCCACCCCCGCTTCCACGCTGTTGAATTCTCCCTCCGTCAGCAAATGCGACAGCCCGTTCGAGTTTTCATTTATCAAAGGCCCCTCATCCGTATCCATTTGCTCATCCGGCAGACATTTCTACAAAACAAATCTTTGGATGAACGAAACACTCCTAAAATACTATAAACGACCATTTTTGTATAACCTATTATATACGCTTACCTGCAAATCCGAACTGGTGTCATCGTCCATTGTAATCAAAATCCTTTTAAGTACGTTATATTCACTGAATAATCACTCGCATACGAAGTAAATTACTTTAAATTTACTTTAACTCTATATAAATTCCATTTTATCAACATGGACGCGATGAAAATTTATACTTTTTAAAAATCAATTTCACTACAAGTTTTTAGTCGGTCTGGATAACAAAAATATGAAGCCACATATATGTAGTATTGAAAAGATCGTTCAAGAAAATAAACAATATGGTATTTCTAAAGAACAGTTATTTTATTTAGTAACATAGATATTTAGATTGAGGATGATAATGATACAAAGAGTAGCTTAAAATAATAAATACAATAAATAGAAAGGAGAGTATGGAATGAAACCATAAAAAATCGCAAACAGTAACTGACATATTTGACAAATGACACTTGACATAAATTTTGAATTCCATTATTCTAACCTCGAAATAAAACCTTAGACCTGTAATCGGAATTTTTAAATAACTTATAAAGAAGGTAAAATACAGTATGCTTGGTTTAAGTAAATTATTAAAAATTGCAACTATATCGACTGCCGATGTTATAAGCCAACAGACTAGAGTAAGTGAACTATGACATTTTTATATTATGAATAGATCATATTCACATTGTGATTTATTTATGAATTACATCAACATTGGGTTACAGAACACTTTCATTTTAAAACGCCGATGGCCGCCCCCACTGCACAAAAAAGGCGGAAGACCAAGTAAAATGAGGGGAAGGCACTTTGTTTACGATCTGGTTGAAGATACCGATGTAACCAAGAAACCAAGCATGAAAATTATTTTAAATCAATTTGTAGATGGTAAGATTATATTTAGTAACTCTAATGTGTATTGTATCGTAAACTATGGTGGTGGTCAGTTTTACAAGTTTGCTAGCTTCGATCTCTGGTCAGGCATACTTAAATAATAAATTAGGAATCTGTTTTGGATCAAGGTGTTTATTTACATAATAATGGACCCATAGTAAAGTAGATAAGCAAAAAATAAAGAAAATCTAGTCAATGTTTTAGTAAGCATGGCTCATTTTGCATATATATTGGAATTTACAAACTCAAATACTGTGACATTCAAGTATGAAAAATGTACACTAAAACTACGCATTTAAAAGAATCTCACGTGAGATTAGGGTGGGCCAAATCTCACATTTCAGCTATAGGAGGGAGGGTTTATAATCCACTAAATGAGTATTGTATGTAATGAGTTCTTAAGTTCACATCTTGAGCATAAAGTAAGTCAATTTTTTGTTTTATTGTTTAAGATTATCAAACGAGCATAAAGTCCACCTGATGGCAAGTGGTAAATGCTGCCCATAGACATTAGTAATCATCCCTAAGTACAATGAAATCATACATTAGTTTAGATCACAAATGTGTTGCTAATCCTGAGAGACTAAGATGTTCGCCTTATATTTAAGTATAGCCGGAAACCACGCCTCTCTAAACTGAAATACAAAAATTGCTAAGGAGAGGGTGGCAGTGGTATCTCCCCGGTCAAACTAAACAAATTCTACCCCTACTAAATATAATAATTGGTGTAAATCTTTCTTTCTTTCTTTCTTTCTTTCTTTCTTTCTTTCTTTCTAAATAGTGTGATAGACATTGACACATATACAGAAATCTGTCTAAAAATGTTTGATTTTGATTTTGGAAATATATATGCACATTTACTATTTTTAAGCAGCCTCACAAGTAAAGGATAAAAATGGATGAAGTATATTTGATGGTGCATCTAGAGTCAAACTACAACAAGCTTTACTATATAATAATATTGATTTCTAGGTGTGGGGGAACCAGGCAATGTTCTGGAATTAACCCCAAATAAAGCATACCAGGAATTCTTGTTACCAGGTTTAGCTGTTTATGCTACACCAGAAAATTTTACTAAGTACAAAGTAGATGAAACAAAACCGAAAATCGAAAAGACATTCAGCTCACCATATGTGCAAAGAGTAAGTTTTAAATATATTCAAACCAAGTGTAACCAGTATGAAAATTGTAATATCATATATTGCGGTACGACATATATGTACCTGCTCACAAATACATGTTTACACATAATACATATGTACACATATATATATACACTTAATACACATACATAAATATTTTCAGATATAATCAATAACCTAAGTTAGCACTTCGCTGCCTAAACTATACTTTTTTGTAGGTATTTCATTGTGTCATCTCATTTTGTGTGTGACACGAATGCGATGACTTTAACTTTAATAACATTGATTTAGCATTTACTTTATGAAATATTGATTCTATAAATTTTCTATATTCAAAGTCTTTTATTGTTTACCTGTAATTAAAATATTATGCATTTCACAGACAATGAACTGCCTATCACGCTTAGTCCTACAAGTCACCATGAGCAAAGAAGAACCATGGACTCTTCAGCCCTGGCATTTGAAAGCTTCTTTTCGCAAGGCAGGATTTGTAGTTCCTGAACATGCTATTATTATGCCACCTGTAGAAATTAAGGGCCCTGATCTGTCATTGCAAGAGAAAGAATTTTTTGTGACTGTAAAGGTATGTGCATTACACATACATATTTTTTATAAAATTTTATATTTCATGTTTTTATGCTGGTGGCATAAATACTTTATATTTATAACCAATTGTAAACACTAATGAAGGTCCCCACACAGTTAGTAATAAGTCAAGTGATTTTTCAATTTTTCTTTACAACTCATTGACTCTGAATTCTCACTTAGTTTTGTTAGCATATTTAATATTTGAATTTCATTATGTAAAATTTCTTAATCCGGATAATGGCATTCAATTTAAGAATCCATTGGTCTAATAGATGATGATTTTGTGCTTTCACATTTTATTGTTATAAAATCAAATTAGATGTCCATTTAAGATTTTCCCATAAATAAATACTTTATTTACTGTTTTAACCTAACATAATATATTGCTGATTTACTTGTATACTAATTTGTGAGTATACCAGTAAGCTTAAGAAAAAAATATATTTTCTTTTACAGATTAATAACACTGAGGAGGTACATGTTAGATGTCGTATACACCACTGGGCTACTGGTTTGGAAAGGTTGCCATCAGTAGATTTTCATTGGAAACAACCACGTGTTGCTCTTATTGCAGAACAAGCTGCCATATTGGAACAAATGCCTCTTCCTCAGTGATTTGAAAATTTGATATGGATTTGTAGAATGCAATGAATATAATATTGTTTTTTTTTAAACACCTTTTCATTACCTGTGATAATTGGAAATACACAATTTTGTCAATTTCATAGCTTGTTGAAGGTCAATAGTAGTTTTACAAATATAGTTTTACAAGTATAGTTTTACAAATACTATACATTAAAATAGATTCACAACAGTTCAAAACACCAAAGACACCTTTTTTACAC
>DWOQ01000663.1:0-10709 GCA_018251115.1 Codatractus alcaeus
GACAAGTCGCCAAACAGAGATTGTCTGCAAAAAACCTTAAAATGTCAGTTTGACAGTTTGACATTAGAACGTCAATACCGTTCAAATTTAAAAAATCGGTCGAATTTCGACCGCGTGCTGGACCACTAGTACATATAAACCTTCCTCTTGAATCAATTTATTAAAAAAACTGCATCAAAATCTGTTGCGTGAATTTAAAGATCTAAGCATAAATATAGGGACACAGCGGATTTTTTATACTAGGTACCAATGTCAACATGTAACAACGGACAGGCATATGTCTGTATTTTGTATTCAAATGTTGCCAACCGTTAGAACTTTACTTCGAGATTATTCACGTTATACTATTGACGTTTCATTTGATAGAATGCTAGAAAATTATCACTATCATTAACTTCAATCCAATTCTGTCGTACTTCTGTGCATAGACCACTTATTATATATAGTAAGATTTAGGAAGAAGTCCACCATGTTGGCCAAGTGCGGATTCGTATACATCACGCACCTTTGAGAACTATTTGTTAACTTTCAGCCATACAAGTATCCTTACGATGTCTCCACCGGTAAGTGATAATTAAAAAAAAAAACTAAATAAACATGCTTGTATTGATAATCGAACTAAAAACTAGAAAATAAATATTAATGACAAACAGTTTAAGATTACAGTAGTAGAAGGTCGAACAATCAATCATAATAAATCGCCACAAAATAAAATTGTAATAGAATGAAAGTTATTAACAGAATAATTCAATTCAGAGTAAAAATCGTGAGGTGCTTGATTCTTAAATATTACAATCAATTGGCAACCATCTATGAGAGGATAATTATAAACCACAGTAAAACGCACGGCCCTAATAAGGATAACGGGATTATCAAATTATTGCATTATCATCGGTCCTCTACAAGTATGCAAAGTTTCAAATTAATCATACTTTTGGAAATTGGTGAAAATGATGCTCAAATATTCCGTTACATAGATAGATACAACCAAAGGTAATATAAAGCGTGTAAAAACAGAAATATTTGCGCCCAATCAGGAATCTTTAAAAGATGTCTTTAGGAGGCAGTAGCTATGTGGATATCAGAAAGACATAGTTACCTTTAAAAGATGCCTATAGTAGCAATTAAACTATTTGATTATCAGGCGGCATACAACGGTATGCATTCAAAAGTATTTTTTCAGCCGCACGTTCAGTTTAACTAGGTACAATAAACTCAACTAACAAACCAATCAATGAACATACCGTACAACTGTACCAAAGCATTTGAGCCAATTAGACTACGTAGTGAATCAATCAACAACGGGAAGTGATACTGGGCAATGAATTAGGGAGCTGAATTCTAACAGCATACCACGCGTATGGGTACTATAGCTTCTAATTTCTATAGTAAGCATGTATACAATATCAACGTCAACTCATTTCAATCCCACTGCTGGGCACACGTGTCTCGGTGAAACGCATTTGTACATGGTCCCCCACGCTGACCAAATGCGGATTGGTAGACTTCACACAAACTTGTAAACATTTTTTGCAGAACTCGCAGACAGTAGGTTTTACCTTTTTCAACAAAATTGAAAAATCATGTCTGATGGCGAGGAGGTATTTGAACCGGAGAAAGGAGGAGGTGGAGGCGGAAAGAAGAATGTAGTACTCAGCTTTATCTTTTTAAATATTTTATAAGACACCAGCAAACAACAGAATCCAGTTTATTTAAATTAAAATGGTTACTATCGCCATCTGTAGCATTAAGCATTCCGACGTAGCGACCGATCTGAAATCAACTAAAACATTAACTTCAGATTACTGAATCCACAATCGGTGATCCAGCTGACCCTCTTTGTATGTAATATGCATTATCCTACACCTGGGAGTAATTTTAATAACCAGTATCATTGGGAGACTGGTTATTAGAATATTTACATGAAAATGGTAGAAAAAGAACAATAGAAACTTCATCACTTTATACACGCGAGTGAAACCGCGCGACTCGAATAGTATTTCATATTCATTTACATTCGTCCTTCGTTAACAGCAAAGTACTATCCATTATAGTACGCCATTTAGATGTCTCTAGGCGAAAGTGCTCCCACAATGGAGATTCAACTATCTAAGAGCAAGAGCTGCTAACGACCACATTATGGACGAGGTTGTGCCAATTTAAGGGTCAGCTATAACCTTGGCATTATTCGCTCGAGTCCTAGCTTTAATGTACCGATGTGCTATATAACTTTATAGTACTGCAGCAATTTTAATAAAAGCGCAAGGGTAGGCTAGGGATTTGAAATTCAGCCTCGTAAGAGGTCGGGTCACAAATATCATGTCTGCTCCTCTGATTTTTCAAGGTCTATGTCAAATTAATTATCACTTGTTTTTAAAATAAAGGAAACCACGGAGAAACTATTTTTTGAGAATTCTCCTTAAAAGTTCTTAAATGTGTGTGACACTTACCAATCCGCACATATCCAACGAGGTGGAACATTATTTGTTTTTTGTTTTTAATTTAAGCATGAGATATGAATATTAGACAAAAGTTAAGCGGCTATTTTGAAACATTTAATTGTAAAGTTTAGTTTTCGATTAAAAATTGTTTGGTCCTGCAGAACCGACGTGAGGCACGATCGAAGTGAAACAATTTTAATCGAAAACTAAACCTATTTTAACCTGTCAGATGACAGAAAAAGTAGATACTTTTATGCCATTATAAACTTTAAAAAGACTATATGTAATGGCAAAAGAACTGCCATATTTAAGGCTATGCTTTTAGTTAGTTTCCAACTTTGAAAAACTTAAAGATGTATTTTTTTAATGTTGGTCCGTAGGAAGTAAAATTAATACTGAACCATAAACAACCTTAAACATTACCCCGCAAAGATATTGAACTTACCAGTGTTACACAGGTTAATACTTACCCTGAAATATACCTATATAATTATAGTACAAAATTGTGAGTTCACGTGAGTGAAAAAACAATATTCCTTATTTTATACAGCATAATATTGTATGAAACTGATGCCGTCCACGCCGCACGTTCGTTCTGCTTGGCTTACAGTTTAGTTTTATACCATGGCGCTTAACGCTCTACTGAGCTCGAAGATTGAGATCTTACAAAGGGCAATTATTTCAAAATTACCCATAGTTGTTGTCATTGGCTCTAAAAGCTTTAACTTTCTTTGAAAGCTCTATTTATAACTCGGATTTGAAAGAAATGTCTTGGTTGGTGAAAATAAAAAAATCAAGGACTTTTTATGTAATTAAAGATATTTCTATGATATCAAAGGTGAAAATGTTGGCTAGTATAAAGCATGCAAAAGAACCTGCTATAATATATCCTAAAATAAACTGTGATAAAAAATGCAACAGATTTGGATCGCAATACCTTTATTTATTTGCTAATAATTTTTGGTTGTTATAAAAACTGAATTGATTTTCATATTTAATAGAACCACCCTTAAACATATTTTATCATCCAAAAAAAGAATGATCAAAATCGATCCATACTTGACGAAAATAAATTTGAACATACATAAAAACACACACACAGACGCACACAAGACCTACTCCTTTTTTGAAGCTGTTTATAAGTAAATATCTTGAATGAAAAATGTTCAAATAAAAATATAGATAGTTTTGCAGTATCAAGTCAATTGTTTAAAATAAAAGACGAAACGCTTTAAAAGACGCATTCTACTCTCATAACCCCACACTAGGAAGCCTTTGACGTGGGTGCCATGTAAACAAAAGACGAAACACCCAGACCCAGAACAGAAACCTAAATTCGTCACTTAAATTTCTGACTGGCCGGGGATTGAACCCGGAACCCTTTGCGTGCCAGACCGGTGTGGTACCCGCACCGCCACGTGGGTCGTCAAATCAAACGGTAAATTTATAAGCACCACAAATAGATTCTCCAGTTTAAATTTTATTTACTTATATTTGATTACTTTAATATTAGATATATTTATAACATTAGATAGTACCAAATCCCTTGTCACGACGGCGGCCATTGTCCATACTACAATAGCTCTACCCAAGAGACTTGTTTCATTCCAGTCCACATAACTGATATCTTTAAGTTTAACTACATTTATTTCTGCTTACGAGTTTGTTTGTGTTTATTAAATTAAATAATAACTTTAAACCTAATGTAAAGAGAATTTATTACGTGGCTCTTTTTTAGGTTCTACCTCTCGGTAGGGCGCTCCTTTCAACTTGGGTAGCACTACACAGCGTTCCTACTTAGTTAACAGGGATAGCAAAACATCTGTAACAGTCCTCAGGACTCCAATTAAATCCATATCTGAGGTAGAGTACAGACACGTGGGCGGCAGTGGCACGTACCACCAGATAGACAGTATGCTTGTCGCTTCTTCTATTACTTTATTCTTCTATTATCTTATCTTATTCTGTTTCTTCTTCTATTATTACTTCTCATCTTTTATCTTCTTCTATTTCGTATAAAAACCTTCTATACCTGTACTTTAAACGCTGCTCCAAAGGTAGTATTGAAGAACACAGACACGAGCCGACACATGTATGATGGTTGAAACCGCCCATAAATAAAGAAAGAAAGAAAGAAAAATACTACAAGAAGTTAAACGAACATATTAATTTATGGATAATAACTATTCTGATATAATCTCAGAAGAACTTATTAATTGCGCAATTAAGTTAATCACAATTAACTGCTGAACTGTCGGTTGCCTTTATCTTTTTTGCAGATAAACCGACTTAACGTTTATAGCCATTGTACAGTATATCCATATGGATATATATACTCCTAGTAATGAATAGTTGAAACTATCAAAGTATATACCTACCTCGTTAGAGTTTGGAAATACAAAATGCTTCTAGGTTTTCGCAGCGTCTACAAACACTTAATATGTCCCAAAAGACTAAAAGTCGACAATTATGACGATTATGGTAAAACTAATAACATTTTCTGTTTATTAAGTGTAATAAAGTAATTATACACATACTAGTATTGGCCGTGGCGTCGCCTGTGTGGGCTTCTTTTGTTCAACGAGAAATTATTAAGTAATAACATAAATTGAAAACAGTCATGTAATTTACTAGTAAAACGTACTGTTTATTTATCTTATTTTTTTTTCATATACCTGTGAAAGGATTTACATATATATATTAATAAAGATAATTTGTAATGTACTTTATCTGATACGTGTAAGTAAGATATATTTTGTGTATTAGATGTGATGAAAAAATACTTGTTGTTATAATATTTTTAACCCTACTTTGTCTTGTTTCAGGTAAGCGACCATCTTTTCGAATAATATACACGTGCCTCATACCTAATGTAAGTTTCGGAGTTTACGTAGGTATTTCTCTAAATCTCTACATTTTTTTATATGAATATAACAATGTATTAATAGGGTAATAGGACAATGTTAACACTGACGAACTTTTATAAAAAAATATCGTAAGTACAAGAATAATCATAATTACTTAACAATAATTCAGCATAACTTGAATTCTAAACGTATTTATAAATATTGGAAATTATTTTGGAGTAGAAATTATTTTAAAGGTAAACAAAATATTAATTAGGAGTCATTCTCAATGGGAAGCGAAAAATACCATTAGTTATACTATTATTACTAAACAGCCTAGAAACAAAGTCAGTTTCTACAAGCTCAGCTAAGTCCTTTGCTAGCCGCAAGCAGAAAGGGAATTGCATTAGAAAGTGTCGCGGTTAGCCGCACCCGCCCCCGTGTTTAAACTAGACACAACCCCACTAATTCTAACCAGTCACGACCTAATCAAGTTGCGATTTCCCAGAACTTTGCGTAAATACAACCCACTTACATAAACTAAACGCAATATTGGCGCACATAGCAGCTCAAACTATAAGTCTTATACGAAATACTCATAAAATTGGTTGATTGTCTTCTTGTAAATAATAATCATATATTCTACAACTATGTAGTTCATGCACATTCGCGTTCTTTAATAATTACGGATCTAATTAAAAAAATAGATTCCTTATAGAGATTAAAAAGAACGAAACAGAATGATCAAAACGCGGTGACGATCTGTAAGGACTGAAAAAAAATCTTAACCTAAAGATCTCTCGAGTAGTTTGTATACCATATACATCTTTCAAACAAAATACAGACAAATGCATGCGTTAAGTACTTTTTATGGGTTGGGTGTTATCTAATTCAGCAGAATTCTTTGGTTTTCTACTGCGGTGGCAGCATCGCCATTCCTATTTCAGCTTTAAAGCGGTGTTTTCTATTACATACCGACACGAACACGGTAAAAGTTAAAACAATTAAGTTTTAAACATACCAACAACACGCTCAGAAGTAGCAACATTACGATCCACTTCATGTTAATAAGACTAAAGTTCCATTTGAAGTTCCATACGCAGTCACCACATAGTAACCTCTATTACAGAAAAAAACATACAACATTTATCTCTATTTAATTAAATACCTCATGTTTTATTTAACCATTTGTAACAGCTTACATTCTTGCATATTTCCTGTTTCTTCTAGCATCAACAGCATTTTTAAAAACGAGTATACTAAAAGCTATTAGTATCAATGCCATAAACTAATTTATTAGTCGCGACTGGCCTGTCAAGGGGCGCGGGCATCCATAACACAACTATATACAAGTTACAGGACCCGCCTTGCATTGTGAACTGACTACATTCAACCATAACCCTGCAATATAGTACAGACAATTGGAGTGAGCTTAATTATGTCTAACGCAATGGTAGGGTTGATTAATTGTTGCTAAATTGGTTTTAAATTACATACTGTCATCAAAGTCACCTTTCATCTTTATACCTCATTATGTATGTAAGTAATACATTGTATTTTAATAGTCCTTACTGCTCGTTTTCAATAAGTATTAAGTAGATAACTCTGTGCGTAGAAAGAGGTTTTAGCGGCTTATTTCGTTACGGAAGGAATTAAATGCTATAGCTCCTAATTTTTTACCCAAAGCCGAAGAGCAATGTGTGGTAAAAAACAATGTACTAAATAAACAATTGAAACAAAATCGGCAGTCACACTATCACAAAAGTGTGAGTCGAATTGATAGAAGAAGGGTCATTAGGATTGCGAAAAAAAAACACAAAATTTTGTTTCTACCGTTCTACAAGTAAAATTTATACGAATACCGCCGAATATCGTAACAAATATAACACTTCATATGGGTACTTGCACACTGCTGCAATGTTAAAATAGATGGCGTGGATTAATATAGGTGACTTTTATTATTTTTAAAGCAATTTGTTTACTTTTTATTTTTTATTAGTTGTTTTTTATCGGCCCTAGTACCTAAAGTCCTAAGCCATAGTTCTTTGACAGGCGGACAGACGGTTAATAAATTATTTTCATTTTCATAATAAAGCAAAGAAAATAAATACCCGCGTTCGTTATTACATTGACAGCATAGTGTGATTTGCAGTCCGAGGATTCTGTCCCTGCATTTCACCGATGAGTAATGGTTTCGATGAGATCACTTTCAGACCCTCGTTAGAAGCTAGATAAACAATTTTCACTATAGTTAAAAAAACTATTGTTATACTATAATTTTGTTATACTATGCCTGATCGTGTTACCGTGTATTCCACACGGCTTTAAAGGCTTCTACCTCCTCTATACACATGTATTTACTTACGTAAATAACAATTATCACATAATTAGGGCTTATCGGTACAGCATTTTTTTTGTACCAATTGATTGATTCAGTACTTATCACTCGTATCGCTTCGCAATGATAAAAACAAAGCCTCAAGAATAATTGTTGATAATGCTATTTTATTGATCACCAATTTGTTTTTGTATTAATTTTGGATTATATAGTTTTTTATCCATATTATATTAAAAGTTACCACAAAAAAGACTTTAAAATCAATCGGATTTCAATGACAAATAATACGATTTTATTTCTCCAAAATCATTTTATAATAAAATAAAAAGAATTTTCAAAATCGGTCCGAAATTGATGAAAATATTGGTAAACAAACATAAAACAAATACATACGGACAAACATTGAACCTACTCCTTTTTTAAACTTCGTTAAAAAGGTATTTTCTTACCCGGAAAGTATGGTTATTGACTTGAAGACAAGCCAAGCCAGCCAAACAGTTGCTGTCATAAGACGAAAGAATCGCGCAAACTTTTTCAATAAGATTTTAAAATCTTTTTGAAAATTAAAAGCATTAGATAACTATGTTTTTGCCACCGACGAGAGATCAATGCACTTACTTCTTATAAACAGTTACCTTGACGATTTCCTTTACAAGTCATCGAAGGAAATCGCAATCACTTTTAATAACATCTTAATAGTTACTTAATATTATAATCTAACATTTATAATTTTAAAAGATTTTGGTAGCTACTTCCCATTATAGATTTAAGAGAATTAAAAACTCAAGGCCAATATGACGAGACACTTCAAACAGGAACATATAATTTACACGTTAATAAAGTTGAGTCCACTATAAAAACTTAAATCTGATTCCAAAATACCTGTATTAAAAATGAAAAATAGAATATTTCGTATATAATGCGGATCTTAAAAGATTACATAATAGTCTGTGTTTCAATTTTATTCTCGCTTGAACTTTTCTTTATCATCGTTAGTAGTAGGTTTTATTAGTACAACAGGAAGTTTTAGGTATGCTGCTAAATACTTACCTTCATAATAATAAGTACGGATATGGTTTTTAGTATTCTATATGCCACATTCTGTACTTACTGATGTACCTATCAAAGCCACCCACATCCCTCACCCACATAATTTATCTTGCATAACAATGATATATGCATCGTACTAAGAATATTCATTGCTACGCAGATATCATAAGTAATTCTCTCATACTTAAGTGATATAAGAGGTAGGCACTTCAGTGTAGGAGTTAGCATTGCAGCATCGCTATTTCTGATTAGAGACTTCAACATAAGAATAAGAAATGGCACATAAAACTGATTGTACAGAAGCTTTTCTGAATGTTTATAGACATTAAATTTGTTATTGCGGACTACAGATTTACAAAACATCGTGTTGCTATTATTGTACGAAATGCACAACGTATAATCACGCAATCGCAGTTTCTATATTTAATTTCAATAATTACTCATTAATATATAAATATTTACAACAATCTACGTTTCATAAGTCTTAATTCAGTCAATAACCGTGAAAAATATTTGATAAACGGTCATTAACACCATTTTTATTGTTTGTGTTACAACCAGCGCCATCTGTGTTCGTGCTAAAGAACTTGAACAGTCTTACGTCGTGTCGACATTGACCGCTAGATGGAGGTACTAGTACACGCGATGAATGACGCAAGCGGTAAACGAACGTTCTTGACTGAGCCACTTGAGTTCATACTGACACAACAGTAGAAATCGTACCGAGGAATGAACTCGCGTGTATCTACTTTACCTTGGCAACGCTTACGCATAGATACTCACTATTTTCGGATGTGGTTTTCCTATAATTTGAATAGAAATATCTTTTAACTTACATAACCTTTAAAGCAATTAACTTATGCTATGTAAATTATTACGTAAGACATATTTATTGCCCTTAGAAGTAAATTCTTAAACACAGTAATTGTATTGCAAATAAATAGCTATTTTATCTTATTTTAACCAGAATACCATAAACATGTCTCGTTCGTCTTTACTTTACTTATACACATTACAAAACAGATGGCGTTACTTGTGCTATGCTATAACTTACACTAATTATGTAAATGTATAAAATCGATACCTACCATGGATACAAAAGTAATTTATAGTAGAATAATAACTTATCGATGATCTTTGTAACTTTCATTATTACATGATGAATTTCCCAATCGTATTATTGACTGAAATGGACGAGTTTACAAACAGTTATTATTCGATTTTAACCATCGCCGTTATATATTTAAAGTTTTTTAAAGTTAAGTATAATTATCGTGTGGAAAATGTTGAAAAATAGCTTTCCTTTTGATCACGTCATTTTGCAGTTATTCGAAAAAAAGTTCAACGTATTCATTCTACAATAAATGTACTAATGAAATATGCAAATTAATATCCCATATTAGCATGTTTCGTCCGTTTTTGAAAGATTTACCGTTGCTTAAGTAATGGAATGGATATAATAGCATAATGTTAACTCACAATTCTCTTTAGCGATCTGATGATTGTTATCTACATATTCGTATAACACTAATTATACACCAAAGTGCCTATATTTAACCAAAATATAATCAGATGTAAAAGAAATATGAACTCTACTCAAATACCTACCTATTTTACTCATAATACTGTGGTTTATCTTAAACTCTACAAATATGTTCTAAATGCCCGAACATTCAAGACATAGGGTCTACAGAATTTCCAGATAAAATCAACCATACATTCCTATTTAAATAGATATAGATTTAGATCATGTTTTTAAGGTGGTAAGATTCCAGAGAAACCTCCACCAATCCTATTTTTGGATCTGTTTTGAAAGGTATGATAAGAAAGCACATACAGGGCATTCCAACTGAATCCTTGGATAAAGCTCAGATAAGAATCCAATCCAGGCTCCAATTCTTGCTAGAGTTGAATAATGCCGTTCATGGACGGCACCACTTACAATTTCATAAAATAAAATATTTTCCATATATATTATACACATTAGATTACATATATACGTAGGTATATAGTGGTGAGTAGTAACTGTTTAAA
>DWOQ01000664.1:0-10706 GCA_018251115.1 Codatractus alcaeus
ACTCCTAAGAAAAGCTAATTACTGTTAATGCAAAAGTACCGTAGAATTTATTGTTAACGCGCTGTTTATTATAGCGATGTTATGGCCAAAGCTGTAACGAGGGTCGTTAAGGTTTATCAAATCCATTAACGATAAATAGTTCAATGAACTTGAGTTATGTTGATTGTTTTGTTATATTTTATGTAAAAGGCGTGCGATCAGTGTCCAGAACAGTTCTCATTTTTCCTATATCCGTGCTCTTACTCACTCTACGTTCCTTTTTTTCGTAATGCGTAGATGGTGTTGTCCATAGCGGCTTTGACAGCTTCACTTTCTTTAGAGCGAGGTCCAGAAAGGTATTAAGCCCGGGGGGACAGAAGACTCTGATGAAAATCTCTGAAATGCAGGCAGTTCTGGCCATTCGCCTTTCGTTAACTTAGGGTTTCGGCTAACCCAAGGGCGCCTCCTGGGAACGTTTCCAATTGCTATTTTTTGATCATTTTATTGCCCAGCCCGTGTCGGATAGTTTCACACCGCCCACAAGGCCTCCAAAGACGACTAGCATCCGGTGTTAACAACTGGGACCAATTGCTTAGGACCAATAGGTACCCTTGGAAGAAGTGCGCATTTTGCCGTAATACATCCAACTACAGACCGCGCCTTATGTATCTTAACTTTGTAGATTACTTGAGAGTTTTTACTATTCTGTTGAAAATTTTAGTTTGTAGCAATAACAGGGGTGGCTCCCACATTTTGTTAATTAAATTGCTGTTTCAAATAAAACCAATTAGAGGTTACTTTGTTGAAACAACAAATAAATGAATAAATAACTGTAACTTACTTGCCCCTTGTACGATAAGTATTGATGGTGAGGAAAACTAGAGTTAATTTTAATTTAAATTTAATTTATCTTTTACGTTAAAAATATTGTCCATAAACTCATATGCTTGTACCGTCCACCTAACATAAATTTAAAACTTTTTTTTGTCTTTCTATCTTAAGAAACAATTTAAAAGTAACTTTCTCGTAACGATAAGAGGGGATATTGTAGAAATATTTCGATTTTAATAAAGAATATGAATGCACAATATACACCTAGACAGTCAGATCTCCATTCAAAAATGCTCAGAAATTGGTAGTAAATACCTTTTAGTTTTTCAATAGGTGCGATAACATTGGAAAATCAACAATACCCTACAAAATGATTACCTGCCTCCTACCTTGTGCATCGCTTATGTCATTGTAAAATGTTTATGCACCATAATATTTCCATTCAATCCTCGTTGCACTTTAACGGTAGGCATTATGGCGTGTTTGGCATAGTAATCGAGGATTTGCATGTTCGACGGTTTTACGTCAATGAAAGTAATAAACATTCAGGAATTTGTTATGAGGTCAGGGGTAAGAACAATGGGACTTGTTGCAAGTGCATTTGTTTTAAGAGAAATATCAAATGGTTTGAAAAAAAATATAATTAACGAAAACGCTAAAGACGCTATTTAACTGTAACACATATTTGTGTATTGTGGGTGCCATGTACACAAAAAGACGATACACAAACACCCAGACCCAGAATAGAAATCTAAATTTGTCGCTTAGATTTATGGCTGGCTGAGGATCGAACACGAAACCCTCTGCGTGTGCGGTGTGGTAGTCGTACCGTCACGTGGATGCCTTTTTAACGATCAATGTATTCCTTTACTATTTGAAGTCCTAATTCGATACACATAAGTGTATGTTATGTGTCACTATACAGAACTCATCGAGACTCGTAATTTAAATCTAAATTTCGAAACAGTAAAAAACTAAAACTACCTGACTGAAGGCGTCATCACCTACGAACCATGAACCACGTATAATGGTGTAACAGGCGGTACCATCAAAAAGAACTGTCATATCCCTTCCCACAATGGACTTCACAGACAAAACCTTCGACACTCCTGAATATGATTACACAACAAACTCTAATTAGTATTAATTTATTCCTAACACGGTGTCACCGGTTGTACGGTTTAGAAATGTTAAAAGCACAAAAAAGGATCCAAAACGTTCACAACGGTGCATCTACATATTATCTTGAATATAAAACATTGGAACTAAAGTCGAATTTGTATACATCAAGTTAATGTAATGAAGCTTAACTGACATGCGCATCTAATGTAGTAAATTGCCTTATTACGATTGTTTTCTATTATGGAACCGTAAATTAAATGTGACGCGTACGGAATGTTGCATACGATTTGAATTGTAATGTTATAATAATTTAATTGAAATGAAAAAAAAAAAAATTAAATGTCAGAAAATACTACAACTAAATAAAGTAAAGCGTTCGTTTTGCTGTTAAAAGTTCCTAAAAATGAGAAGTGTATTCTTATTGAAAATGTATTGTGTAGATAATCATCGTCGACCATATTTGTCCCACTGCTGGGCACAGAACTCCTCTCAAAGTGAGAAGGATTTAGGCCATAGTCCACCACGCTGGCCAAGTGCAGATTGGTAGACTTCACACACCCTTGGAGAACTTTTTTATAGCTGTACATAATACTACGCTAAAAATGAAATGTAACTGATATCAATTGCAATATCTACATAAATAGGTAAAAATCATAGATTGATATAATGTAGCAATCTTTGAAACACTTCGTTTTCTTTTATATTTGTGGTATTACCTGGTGTATTTTCGACACGAAGGTCCCATATTAATGAAATGAAAAGAAAACCGTTTTAAAAATATCGCCTTTTTAAATTGTCAGTTGACGGAGTTATTTGGTAAAAACATTAACAAAACAATTAATTCTTAGTCTATTAAATACGCATTCTAAAGGATGACTCAAAAACTGCTAATCAGATCTTGATCCAATTAAAATGGATGGACGATACGAGATGCACCAGCTTTCAATTTAAACAAAAATCATCAGAATCGGTTCAACCAATAACAAATTCTAATGTAACATAAAAAAAAAAACAGTCGAACAGAGATCCTATTCCTTTTTTTAAGTCTGTTAAATAAATAAAGGTTACTACGTTATAGTAGTTACGAAAACAATTTATAGTTTAGTCATTCCCCAGTAGAGTATATGAAAACGGTATTATGAGAAATTGGAGTAGTAAGTAATGATATAATTTAAGGAAAAAAGCATCAAAGACGAATTTATATATACTGAATATTGTTAATAGATATGTCAAATTGGTTAAAATTATTTTATCTTGATTATATCTCCAAACTTCACAGCTTAACCGTCACCGCGTTTGAACAAAACCAAAACGAAAGCGAAGAGCGAAATCTTAATGCGTTTAATAATTAATGTAAACAAAGTAAAAAGTATGCGTGTCCATAAATTAAACGAAGCGGAAAGGGTCCAACGCATATCGAGGACCTTTTAAGAAACCTGTACACTCGAATGCCATTCCTTGGTCCATAGTTAAAATGCTCAAAGAATAGCTATTCATTAGTGGGTGCGAGAATGAGAATTCTTGAGGCACTCTGAATATTCCATTGGCTGAGGGCTTGTATTGTCTTTAGAAAAATGCCTTGGTCATCGGCGCTGGTGCTAAATTATGTCACGTTGGCGACATCGACACGAGCAAGGTGTGAGCAGGGTGGTACGTTTTACCGGTACCGTGCGACTTCTCTATAGAAAAAGAAAGGTAATAATTTAGTGGGTAAGAAAACAAATTAAAGTTTCTGACACATTTTTTTTTTATTCAACTTAATATAGTAAGAACCATAACGCAAGTTTCACTATCATCGAAAAAGGATTTTCTTAGTACGATGCTGCAGGCAAACATGGTTGTTCGCCAAAATTCGTAGTAGTCTGAAAATTATGTTTGCGCGAAAATATTTGTAAACACATTAACTAAATATCGACATAAATAGGCAAAGACCTGCTAAATTTCGTCTAATTTTTTTCAGTTTAAAAACAATATTTGAAATATTAATCACTTATAAACATGTTTCAGTGAAGACGTGTTACGATAACTTACCAGTTATTTCTTCGCTATTCATTAAGTTCATACATTCGTACATGTTAAGTGAAATGTCTAAAGTTGAGTGTTTTTAAGCATGTGTCAAGTCATGTCGACGCAGACAATTCGCATGTTATGTTAGTCATAGGTTTCAATACCACGCAGATGACCTATTCTAAATCAAGTTGCCAATGCCTAAATTTTTACACTTCTGAAATCTAAAACATGATGATAAACAATGACATGATGATAAATTATGACAATTTCAGGAGTGTATTTCTTAGGTTGTGCAAGCTAATAATAATAACCTAACTTATCATATATATTAGAGTTCCAAAAAAAGATGTCGATCCGTGAAGTCTTCCAATTCGCACTAGCCTACGTAGCCATGGTCTAAATCCTTCTCTCTATGAGAAGAAACCTTTATCCAGCAGTGGGGCAGTAATGATCAGCGATGACTGTTACCTAGTATTCGAACTATTGAATCCAGATTATATACCGCTTGGGTGTCACTTTCTTTTCGATATACGCAACTGGTAACTGGCTTTTCTAAGCCCGCACCCAAACACAGGATGTTCGCTCGTCGCAGCTCGTATATCCTTGTTCATTATCTAGTGATTCCATAGATTTTATTGCCATCTGTCCAGACAATGGATTGCTATAGCGCTAGAAGTTAGATTGTTTGACTTGATTATGCGGCTTGTAAAACGTTGATAGATTTTGAGAGTTCATGTCAGTATTATAATTGTCTTTATTTTTTTTTATTCATATATGTTTTTTTAATGTTTAACATGTTTCACATTTTCGTGTTAATGTGTGCGCGTTTATTTCTTGTGTGTCAAATAATATTGTATAAGAGACGGGTTTTACCTTTATCCACAAAAGAATTTTTGTAACTACTATTGTTGTTTGGTATTTTTTTATTTATAATGTATAACAGAGTGTACTAATTAGTTCCATAGAAATCTTTTTATTAATAGTATATGTATTTACAAGAAAATACCGTACATAATATTTTATTATTATTATAAATAAGTATAAAAGGTAAATGATTAATTAATCGCTCACAGATACTAAATGAGTAATTTTATAATTAGTGAAGTTGAATTTTAACGAACCTATCTGTTAACGCTATACGTGGTTTTAATATTCCTACGGTTTCCTTATCAGCATCGAGAGTAATTACTCTCGTTCAGTCTTTAAATAATTAACATTCCCTGTTACTGTGTCAACGCAAAGAGCTTGAATTAAAACGACACGCAAGCATTAAGACCGTGTAAAATTATTCAGCATCCTGTCGGAAGAGGCACAAAGTTTGCACTTTGCATATTTAAAGAAATACCCGCCTTATCGGGCTCATCGGCGATTCAGTTCACAGATATTCTCGGGCGAAAAACGGAGCAAACTAAAGCCGAAGATTCTTCGGCTCGGGCGCGCGCATTAGGACAAAATTAAGTGCGGTTATGTGTTCACCCGTCACATTAGAATGCCATCAGCTACTTCACACCGTTTCGGTGAAAATAAAAGGTCTGTTAAGTATTGGCAGTACAATTATTCGATGAATCCCTCGCGAATGCTGTGTACCGCGAGTTACGGCCTTGCTGCCAATTTATCGGGAGACACTCCAATAAAATGGTGCGGTACGCACGCTAACTGTCAAATTCTTGTACGCTAATATCGACTAATACGCGTTTGGAATACGGACCATATTTAGATATGCTAAGTTTGATTTGATTGATTGTAAGTCGAAGTGTTGCTCGGATGCCGATCGCAACTATTTGTAGCGATGTTGTTAAAGTTACGAGCATTTTTGCCATAGCCTTAAACGGTTATAATGGACTTTATTGCTCGATACATGCAACTGTCGCCCGACGTATTTCTTGCATCGTATTTGCATTTGAAGAGATTCTACTTATATTAGAGTGAGAATAGGAAGGTGTTAAAATTATCGCCGTAGAATGGATTGATTATTTACCATCTTATAACTTATCTCGGCATTAAGTGATTAGTAAGTGATGGATGGTGAAGCGCGTATGACTCCGCGTCTTGTGTAGATAGAAATTGATTAACAATGTGAAGCAACATCGGAAGCGGTTGGATAAGCGACAATCTTGTTTCGGTAAGCACGCTAAGCTAAGTCTCTGTTGTAACCCCGAATAGTAGACGTTAAACCTTGTCGAAGGCCTTATTATTTGAAAATAGACGGATTCATTACTATTTTTCGACCCGTAATGCATGGTAGAATATATTTCAGGCATTCCTTATTAATAATAAATTAAGCAGCAGTACAACAAGTACACAAGAAGTTTATGTTAAGCTTAAGTAATCTTCTGTTAACGAACCAATTGACACCACATTAATGTAGGCTGAGTGAGTAGTTTACTGCGGTGGAACATACAAATATATGTATCTTAGTGTAACCTTATTTTTAGTTTCGTAGTTGCTCAAAAGTCAGCTAAACGCATAGATCTCCATAGCCAAGTGAAAGTAGCAGTACAAACCTAGTAGTCTCAAAATAGTCACAACTAAAATTTTATTTCTATTAATAAATGTAACATTTTATTTCTATTACCACTAATAACATTTCCACGCCGCACGCTAGCGAAACGACCATCAAACCCGAAAGAGTGAGTCAGCCCGTAAAAAATCATTTCCGTAGCGAGTCCATTCGTCTCGAGCATTGAGATCAATTAAAACGTAAGCGCAGTCGAGCGAGCGGTACGAGAAGGAATCCCGCGGGAAGCGAGCGTGCGACAACAGCCGGGTTACGCTTCTTGAACGAAAAAATAAATCACTGCTAGATTATGTAAGACTACAGTAGTGCATGTACGTAAAAACGTATTGGTATACAATACATTCGGTGAAAATACATTGTATTTTATTTTTTTAAATATAAGCGTTATTCAAATAAAATATGTATTGGATTTGATTGATCATAACAATACATATGATCATTGTATTTAAAATTGTGGTGTTCAGATAAATTGAAGAATAGTAATTTTCTTTTCAATTTATCAGCATTTTTTTCGACTTAACGCAGAATAACATTGACGATAGGAAAAATATCTAAACATACGTTCAATTTAAAACGTCCAAGACTGGTGGCTTGTCTAAATTTAATCAATCTACAAAGTTAAGCAACGTTGTGTGTGGTCAGGAGTAATAGCGGTGGCCGATAGTGGCTAAATTTTATGCGCTTTTTCGTTTCTCGGAGGAAAGTTAAGTCGTCAGTCCCGGTTGTTATCCTTGGATAGCAGTCGTTGAGCTATTTTGGAAGCTTTATGAGCGGTGTGACGTGGGTTGGCCACAAATCTCTATATCTCTATATCTCTATATCTCTATATCTCTATATCTCTATATCTCTATATATCATAGCATAGACCAGTATGCTCCAGGCTTTCGCCAGTTGTGGGGAGAGGCGTATAAAAAGGGCTACAGGCAGGAATTATATAAATGCTATGAAGGTAAAATAGGCATAACTGTTCTTCCTCATTAATCTCATCTATTAAACTAGTATATTCTTTGCCAGCGGTCAATGTCATTCCCGTAACGCACCGGTTATCTAACCATCTGGCTTTGCCGGATCACTGTACTTCAAATTAAGAGTTCTATTATATTCCAAGTTTACTCGAAGTTTTAAGAAATCTATGTCAGAGAAAAAATATCCTAATTATAAAAATTATGTTATAATTGAAAGAAAAAGTATTTTTAATATTTAAATTAAATTATTTTACTTGCCTAACTAGTTCATTTATTTAAATTTTAAAATCATAAATAATTTTATAATTATAACTTATATTTTTTTTTTTATGAATCACCCTTATATTGTTGTTTAAACTTATAGAGTTTCTTTCGCCGCTTCTCCTCCATAAGGTAACACTTTGCAAAGTGGAGGTTGCCTTTGGACCTTCAAAAATAATTCTATGAAGGATCTACTTTCAATAAAATATTTGAATTTGACTTTGAAATAATCAATTTTCGAATTGAAAAGTTATCAATAATAAACTACCCTGCATAGATAATACAGGGTAAAATAATATTTTATTTATTTTATATTATTTTTAACATTATTTTACCCTGATAGATTAGATTAATTATCTAGATTGATGATGATGATAATCTAGATTTAGATAGAATAGATTAATAATCTCATCTGACTTTAGATCCTAAACAGCTTATGTGGCAAACCGAAGTCCTTAATAAGCAATTTTTTATTTTATACGAATTCTATGTCACTTCACTTCTTTAGTCCGCTCTCTTCATATTCTACATTACTTTGTCAAATATTGTAATAAACTCACAATTATTTTAACTGGCTATTGTCGCACTCTTAACCCTCTGATCATTCTCCGTTCTCTTATCTTAAAATAATTTTACTGTAAATTAATTTCTAACACTTACTCAATTAAATTTATTAATTTATCGCAAAAGGCATGCTCAAGTGCAGTATAAATACAAATTACAATATTCTTAACACACTCCACGCTTATCCATTCTGCTATTATAATCAATCTGAATGAATGCCACCAAGAATTCAATTTCCTGTGGCCACCGCACCGTGTGATGGAACCTTCACAGCCTACTGTAGCGTGCGTAGTAACGGTAGAGTAATTAGTTGTACGGTAGTTGTCACATCAGCTTTAGCGAGAGGTGAATCGAAGCTTATAATATAATATGCGTAGGATGTTCATTACGTACCTAAGGACTAGTAAATACTGGCGAATTGCAATTAATTAAAGGCGGTAGTCTTCGTGATACTACTCCGGAGGCATCACACACATATTTCTGCTTTATAACCGTTAAGTGCTGTGTTTTGGTTTGTTGGATATGTTAAGAGACACTTAAACAACGCAACTTATCCTCAGGGGTAGGCATATTTAGGGTTAATTAAAGATGTCCATAGCGATTATATTATATTATAAAAAAAACGTAGTTACCACCGCCACAAACATTTCTGCATAACAACAGCAGTGTTAAGTATTATTGTGTTTTCATTTGAAGGGAATCCTATGGGAGAGATACATATACGCAGCAACCCACTTTACGTCAAGCATTGTAAGGCAAGGAGGATGATGAGAAGTTCTTGGTTGCCGACCACCGTTGTGGCTACTTAACATAAGGTGTACTGTATATTTGTTTCTTACTTCAATGATATACAAAAATACAACCGAATAATATCGATATATGTGGTATTCTAACTTAATTATAAGAACTAGCACCCGCGACCGACAACAAGTATTATTCATTTAATGAGGGACGGTTTGAAGTTTGTGGACCTTTTGTCATCGTATACATCTGATGTATACATTTGCGTCTCAGTTTATAATACATTAACTCAATATGAAGAACTCAATACTACAATTAAAACATATTATTAGTATTTTAGTCTTTTACTGTTTAAAAATATTTTTAACTTAATTGGTCATAAATTTATATGTAATAAGTCTGTACATAAAAGTGCGTATTAACACTTAATTACTAACTATTTAAAAACGAACTTTCGAAAACGACTTGATTTATGAAGCTCAAATTTGTCAGAAGTTTATAGGTAGGATATGTCAGCATCAGCGTTAGTGACAGGGCAATATTAATATAAATACAGACTTTCTTTAAAATTACGTGGTTGAAGTCGCTGGTATAATTCTATACAAATAAATAGGTGAAAGGATGAAATGAAATTTCTTTATAAATAAAATGATAGACGTCTGACGTAGGGCGCGCATCACTGTGCGCAAAAGGTACTGGATAAATTTCGATATTATTATTTTTAGTAACTTCTTAGATACTTAGACTTTCTTTAAAAAAAAGCATTTACTTTTTCATAATTATTATTTAACTATTAATGTAAAGCTTTTCAAGATTTACAAAGGTTGTTTTTTTACAGCACTACGCAGTCATATGTGTTTTCTTGCCGAGCAGAAGATATGATTTATTTTTTATTTTTATACACAAATCAGCTAGGTTTTTTATAAACACAATTTATCTATCGTTTTCAATTAATTTATCGTTTTTAATAATATCGTTATTATCATTTTTCTTCATTCAAGGTTATTAAATGAAAATATTTATAATCCATGTTAAAGGGAATTTCGCTTCCTGATTTTGGATTTGCTATAGCATATCAATAGCGTGTGTGGCCATAACGGTAGCGTGATTAAGGAGCTGTAGGTAAATGTCGGCTTCGCGACCCATGCTTCTTCAGCTTAAACGAACATCCGACTTACGTCTGGATGAAATGAAAAATGGCACGCGATCCCAATAAATATGAATTAATTATTTTAATTATTATATTTTACAGATAAATTACAATTGAAACTTAATAATTCAAATCAAATTCTACAAAGCAACTCATATTAAAATAAAATAGCTGGGTATAAAATTATGAGATTTTAAGTACCAATTATATTACTATGAGTTATTAATCTTCAGCTAGCAATAATATCTGATAGAAATATTAGGCTTTAATGGATCAGGACATTGGGATACAATGCGGTGTAGTATTGTATGGAATCGCATTACGACATCGTATGTACATATCCAACATATATATTAGAAAGAAATTTACAGAATATACTATTTCCGCTCTGATAACAATTAATAAAAAGTAAAACATAAGCTGTAAAATTAACAAATGGTACCTTTATCAATTCACGCCATCATCTAATTATTCTCAACGTTTTAAAATTATAAATCGTTAATCAGCGTTATGTCTATTACCTTTAAAAAGACAAAGAATTACATAAAAAAATTAGACGTCACTG
>DWOQ01000665.1:0-10703 GCA_018251115.1 Codatractus alcaeus
ATATATTCAACGTAGCTATATTCACTCCTTTCTCCAACTCTTCTAATATATGTTCATCACTTAGAGTATCCACCGGAGTGATTGCATTATGGCTCTTAAGTTTACCTTCCTTCCCCTGTTTTAATCTTCGTTGTCTTTTCAACTCTATTATTGGTTCGTAGTAAATCTAAAATTGTTCAAATAAATTAATGTTTTATTACATAAAATTATTTAATGCTGAACTATCATATATTTCGAAGACATTTTAATTATAGTCATGGAAGCCTGAAACAATTATTATTACATCATTGTCAACCACACGAATGTCTTTTAGTACACTTTCTTCAAGATTGTTTATGTCAACTTTGGTAACTTCATTTAAATTTGAAACAGGTACCTTATCATCCTTTGGGACTAGTTGTAAGCGAACAAGTAAAGTTGTATCATCATCATGGGCCTTGTCAGTGTGTTTTAAATCTTTTATCGATTCAGTGGTTTTCATTCTGTGTGTATTAAAATTACTATTGATTCCCGAAGGCTTTGTCATCACTTTTGTAACTGTTGATGGTAATCTACATTTCACAGACTCTTCTTTAATATGAACTGTTGATGAAATTGGCGTCAATGTTGATGACATCTTTTTTGATGATAAAAGATTAACATTTTTTATTATTTTCGATGCAGTTGTGCCCTGTACATACAAATATAATAGGTAAATTACTTTATCAGAAATGTGGACCTTTATAGATCTAAGCAATAGGGTAGGTATATTTTCTTACACATAACACTATTCACTAACTATTAAAACCTCAGTACTAACGAACCAAACGTTCTCAACATTAACATTAGTTTTATTTTTTATGTTGCTTACATGGCCGTTACAAAAAGAGATAATTTCCTTTATGCATGTATTTTATTGTTAAAATAAGTAATAATTAAATAATGTACATTATGGCTTAAATTTAATTGAAAATACTCACTGTAACTTCTTTCAGATCATTTTTGTTGTAATCATTGTATTCTTCTTTAACAGTCTCTTTTGAGCTTTCTTCTTTTTTATTGTTCTTCTTATTATTATTATTAAAAGTAGTCATGTCATCTGAAATCAAATTTCACTGTTCAAGTGGATTTCCATTGCCTTCAAAAGTTATTTAACTGTGTATCGCTATATTTAAAAAGTATTATTTTACTACTTTAAGAGATTGAAACATCTACTCACAAGCAAAAGCTGTTCCTGTATAATAAAAATTAACTACGAAAAATAGACTGTTTCTACGTCCGTGATGACATGGACTGATAACCTGAAGCAGACGACCAACGACCAACAGAGAACCTTCAAAGGTTAGAATAGACAATTATAATAATATTATTCTTACTGTACAGTCCTGATGGGCTTGATTTAGTCATTATTAAAGTGGTTTCAATGCTTGGTGTTGTGCTAAAATTTTTGTTATTACGCTGTTTTGTGTTGTTTATACGATGTTTTATATGTTGTAGTAAACCTGTAAATATTATTAAAAAAAACATAAAAAATTGAATATGTCATAATTAAAAGCTGTATATTTTACAATGATCGAGATAAATTTACTTATTAATTATCAATACACTCGAAATAGCACTGATGTGTAAAAAAAAACTATATAAATAATAATGAAAACTGAGTAATATTATTTGTATATATTAAGACAAATTGCAGATACGCTTACATGTGATACATATCAACCTCTAACCACCACATTACAGCAAAAAATAAAGTATTTAATTTCAATTTATTTAAAAAGTAAAACAGTGCATGCTCCCATATGAAGTGATGACTGCAGTTCAAATAGAACTAGAAATAGATCAAATAGAACAAACTTTATTTAATTAGAGACACCTACGCTCTTCAAATCAGATACAGCCACAGGCTTTATAGCAAAAAAAGATTTCCAGGCATCTCCACAAACTTAAGAAATGATCGCTAATGCTCTTTTAAAAGATCAAAAGATTTGTTAAGCAAATACCTGACAAAGTTTTGAATCGCTTTTGAATATTTTTATTTTCATGTTCTTTGTCTTTTAGATCGTATACAAATGATCCTTTTCCTATTGATTCTCTGCTTGTTTGAACTAACGGCGTAGTGGGTTTAACTGTAATGTATTCGTTAATATAATCATCATTAATATATTAACCAGTAAGTCCTAAATGTAAGGAGATATATATTTCTCTTATAAAGAAAAATATGTGTATCTTTAGTTTTTAATTATGTCAGCGTGTTTTAGGTAGTCCGATGATTCAATACACACACCTGTGCGTACTATTCGTTGCTTCGCCTTGTGTCCAGCACGAAACTTTGTCCCTCTCCCGAATTTCCATTCAGGGGTATCGCTAAAATTTTATTTAGCATTAATACTCTTATCCATGCTATCCGTAAGACTAATGTTCACGTTAACAGCATCGATCATTCCAAATTTATTCAACATTTCAAATAGAGCGATTCCGGACAGATATTTTAAGATTGTATCGCTCCAAAATTGTTTTGGAACTATTTTCTCGGCTATATGTTCGGTTGTTGTGTCGGTATTGGGTTCGTAATAAGTTGGTAAATCAACGTATAACACGACATTAGGTCGCGTCGAGTCTTCGACAGCTTCTACGACTCTTACGATTTCAACCATTTCCTCTATTCTGTTGAAATTTTGTGAAGTTTACGAATTGCATGGACTAAATTTGTTTAACTGAAATTAAAGACGTTAAACTTGGCTCAGAGAAAGGAACACTTGTGAGTATCCATGTTTCGTCAGGCCGTTAATATTGTACAAAAACGGTTATATGTGTGTCTTGGTTCTCATTTGCTCACTATAGCTAAGCCTATCACATTGTATTCACAATTATATATATAATGTGAGTATGTTAATAGTAGTAATATTCCTGTAGGTCTGTGTGATGTAGTTTTGGATTAGTTGAAACGGTATTTGTAAGACCTAACAGGTGTAACACATAAAATACAAAAATATCCATTCTGCAAATAATTGAATATGATTAAATGGGGTCCTCTTATCGAGCGTTGCAATTCCTTATATTAGAAAACATGCCGTAATTTCAAACAATATTGCTTATGTTAGGAAACATGCTCGATACTATCTAGGTTCCCATACAAAGATGTAAAAATTATTCATGTACATTAGTACACAAAATATCCGGTAGGGCATACATTACTACATCAAGTGGTATCAAAATCTATGGTAATCTCTATAGTCAAACTAAAGAACTAAACTTAGCTAAGATTATTTAGAAAGTAATGAAGAACAGATGACTTACTCACGGTTAGTTTCAGGCTCCATTGTTTTCTGTGCATTGAGCACTGACTTTGCAAAGTTTACTGGAGACGACCAGACTGAAAATGATGACAAGTGCACTTCACAATATTGCATAAGTATGCATATGAATATGGAAGCAAATAGTCGATGTTAATATAGAGAGCTCAATTTTGTTTTTAGAATCTGTCAAAACTATAAGAAGAAGAAGAAGTAGCAAACAAATGATGTATATTTAAATTTTATGAAGCATCGCAGTGACAATGTCAATCTCTGCTTTCTTTTCAAGTCACTTCAATGGAGTTTCGTAAATTGTGTATCGATTTTGATGATCCTTTGTTATATGATAAGAGTAAACTTTACGAAGTGTGCTTTACGAAGTATGAATAGTAAATTCAATTCTTTTTTAATAAAAAATAAGAATGAATGACTTGGGGTGGATACAACGAAGAAAAACCATTAAAGATAAATGAAAGCACTCACTCTCACTTTGATATTCCCTGTTCATTTTATTGATCGGTTCGTTGTAAACAATGTCGTATCTATATGTATGACTAGCGATGTGTACACTCTTAGGTTCCTTTTTAGGTATATTATTGAAAGAGATAGTGGGATCTGTAGATTCTTTACTCATCTCTGATACTTCTTTAGAATCTTTGGCCAGAAGTAAATTAGGATTTGTAAACTTTATCGTAGTTTGTCCAGCTGAAGACTCTGTAGTCGTGTAGTCATCTTTATGTTTACGGAAGAAATTGTTTTGAAGGAAATTTTTGCTAGATTCTAACCATGTGTGTTCTGGGTTAGAATTTGCGTCAGATGTTTCCTCATCCGTTAAATTGATAACTTTGTCGTTTTTTAGCCCAGCTATTTTATTTTTTGCCTTATTTTCCATAGCTTTATTTATATCATCAAAATTTATTAATGTTACCTCTACCTCTTTTTTATTAGCAATCTTCTTAGTTGCCGCTTTCAAATCTTCTAACGAAAGATCGTTATTCTTTACATTCATTAATAGTTCTTTGAGTTTATTATAGGATACTTCGTTACACTTTTGTGGTTTTAACATGTCTTTGTAATTAATGTTTCGCTTCTTTAATAGATGATTCTTTATTTTTGGGTATTCGGACTTACTTTTAGTATACATTAAGTTTTTATTGATCTCTGTTTGTTTGTTATAGTTGAATTCTTGTCCTTTTTTATGAGTATGCTCATTTAATTTACTGCTTAATTTCTTAGATTCTGTAGTGATATCAAATTTTTGCGGTCGTTGCTCTAGATTTGTATTGCCGTTTAGAACAGGTCCGTTATGAAATACTTTTGTTGTAATTTTTGATAAAAAGTCATTTCTTGCAGCATATGGCTTAATTCTAGGGAGTGGTGGCAACGGAGCTGTCACTGTATTAACATCTATTTGATGTTCTTTAAGGAATTTGTCAAAATCATTCATATTCATTGGCAACGGGGTATTATAGTATTGTTGAGGAGCTGCGTTGATTTTAGTTAAAGTTTTAAACTAAAATAAAGAAAAACAGAATGATGAGTAAATGACAACAAACTAAAATCATCGAACAATGTAAGTCGGACTTGCACAGGTAGTTATCAATGTTATTGTAAAAATTTTAAAACTGCATTTTTTATTATTCTGATGTAGCAAACGAGCATGCCGTCTACCTTAGTAAGTGCCTACTATAGCCCATGAGGATTTGCAACTAATTCCCAGCTCCAGCAAATTCCAGCCCTACCTAAAATTGGCCATCGATGTGTTGCTACCTCTGAAAACTAAATTGGACTGCCTCTTATAACTGTCTCTTGTTCCTTACCACACCCTCAAAATTATATTTTAAAAAAAGATTTTTTTAAATTGTGTTCCTTGTTCCGCCTTAATTTGTTCAAATTTTGGCGAGTCGTTTGTTGAGTTTTCATCAATAATGCATATTTAAACGACTTCCAATTGATTCATTAATGTTTGTTACTTCGTAACCCTGTCATTTATCAAATAAATAATTATTTTCTTTAAAGAAGATCCGAAGAGGTCTTATTTTGAATTTCACAAGAGCCAAGGGCTTTCGAAGATATGGAAAGAAATTCCTCAAACTCAATGGTGAAAAGTGGTCATAAACTTATCAAGCTAATAAATTACTTTATTATTTACCTTACCTTATTCTAATAAACTTGAAAATAACTTATTATCAGTACTCACCTCTGAGTCAGAATTTTTGTCGTTAAAATTATGAACTGAATTCTTAGCTGCAAATTAAGAAAAACATTCTCTTAGTAAGGTATTTAAAAGCATAATTATTACACTCTTAACCATACTAATATTTAAATTAATTGGTCTTACACAATCTTTTCGTTTCTCTGTCTTCTAGAAGCGTGAAACTATCATCATAGGCCATAATTGTGGTATCTACGATTAGTCCTGGATTTTTCTCTTCAGTGTATTCATTTAAATTTAATTCTTTTAGAAAATCTGCAATAATATTATAAAAACAATATATCGAATATTTTTCTATGTCTACGTGAGCTGGAGTTAGTGGCATGCAGTGGGATATGTAGCGTTGACTAAAAACATTATAAAATACATTATTAATAAATACATGAAAAAAGAATTATACCTATATTCTCAGTCGTCTCAACATTTGACGGGCTTCTCGCAATTTTATATACCTGATTTCTATTAGATTTAATATGATTTTCAGAGGCTACAAAATTGCTAGACTTGAGTTTTTTTGCATATTGCTTATTTGATGCATCCTTCATATCGAATTTATTATTTTTGGTTTCAGAATCCAATCCTCTTAATTTATTAACATAACCTCCACTTTCACTGTCCAAAACCGGCGATACATTCTCGTTGAGTATGTCATTATGCCAAAGGATGAGGTCATTAAAATAATCGGGAATAGATTTAGGTGTATTTAAGTTATCATCTAGTTTGTCATTATCACTATCAGAGGCTGAATCATAACTTGCAGATTTATCTGATCTAACAAAATCATTCTTTGAATCCATCAATGGAGGTTTCATTAGAATATTTTCTGCCAAATTATGACTTAGACTCAGATAGTCATCATTATCCACAAATTCATATACTTGTGGTTCATCTACAGAGATAAATTTATTTTTCTCGTAAGGTCTCATTGGATACTTAGCAAACCTCGTTAGTTTGCTTCTGACTGATAATTCTTTAGGTATATCTTCTTTAGGTAATTCTTCTGGCAGTGTTTGCATCTCGTTTAGGTTTGTATACTTGTCATAGGGGGTATTGATTATTGGTGATGGAGTCGTTGAAGTCATTTGTTCCTTAGTTGTTAAAACTATTTGGATTTTGTCTATTTCGTCTTTTGTATTCCCAATGTCGGTTGTTGTTTTATCGAAATGCAATAAATTACTTCTAGTTGTATCTGGTACATCATGTTTCTGGTAATTCATATTTTCGACGTTGACATTAAATATATTATCGGTTTTTATGTGATTTTTAGTACTTCTTGTGTTTCCTTGAAATTTTTGTGTGAAACTTGATTTCGTCGGCTTATGAATTGTGGTTTTGCGAGTATCTGTAAGTAATTAACATTTGAAGCGCTTATTCTTTTTGGTAGAAACAGTTTAAAAAACGATGTAACACATCAGACAACCCCAAAACAACTGTAACAAACCGTAAAAAAAGACATTGTACTCAGGACCTCTGAGACCTGAGATTAAACTACCACCACAACACCTTTCAAATCAGAAAACGGCAGCTGATCACCGTAGTATTAAGCTGTTACTACTGTACTCGTTCCATGTTGATTTGAGACCCTCGGTAGTGATGTATAATTTTTGTAAAATTGTTTCAATTTTATAACCTCTAAATGATATACAATAAAAATACATATGTTCCAATATTCTTTTTTTTATTTAAATGTACGTGACTTAACGAAATATGTGATCTCAATCCTATTTCGAGTCAATTTTATAGACCCTTCCCCTAAAGCCTGTGTAAACGAGGTATACTCACCGAAGGCGAATGTCAAATCTTTAGTGTCGTAAATTTTGCTAGTAGCAGTAGTAGCAGTAGTAGTAGTAGTAGTACTAGTAGTAGTATATGTTTTGTCGCCAGGACCATTTTCCTTAAGAAAATTCTTTATATATTTTTCATCATATTTTCCCAAACTGTATGTTTTATCTTCTGTGATGTTAGGTATTTGATGAACCAGTTCATCTATACTCTGATGACGGTTTTTACTAGACTGAGTATTTTGCTTATATTGAGTTGGTATAAATTCATAGTCATTTATCGTTGACGACATGTCGTCTTCTTTGATGCTAAAAATTTCTTTAATCTTCTTAACAGGATTGAATCTTACTAGTCTCTCTTCGCGTTTCTCCACTTTCGATTTACTCTTTTTACGTAAATGCAATTTTTCGAGTAAACCTCTCATTCTGTGTTTCTTCTTTTTAGAATCGTGCAGTTTAACTATTGCAGTCGGTTTGTGGATCATGTTAAGGTCAACATATCCACATTTTTTATTTGCTACCGCAGATTTGGTAAATGCATCCGAGTTAGTAAAAGTAGATTTAGTTCCTTCAATTTTTACTGGAGTATTTGTCTCTTTTAGATCAATGAAATTCATGTAGTCACTTAATGTTCTTTTGAACCTATTAGTATCTACGAATAGATTGTTATTTTCTTCATAATCGTTGTCAATATAATTTATAAGCGGCTCAGGAGCTTTATTTTTCTTTTGTTTTAAATTTTCTGCATATATAATTTTCTTATCCTTAGGTATTTTCAAAAAAGAGGTAGTTTCCGCTTCGTTATTGACTTTTGCTAGTTTACTACTAAATCTGAAATCGATTGGATTTGTTGTAATTAATGTTGTTTGAGGTTTAAGTGATACGGTTTCCGATGTGTGAAATTTCTTCGGTGGTTCCTTGTCAATGAAGACAAAGAAATGTTTTTTGAACCAGGAGTCTTCTGATTTTGTTGATATCTCCTGATCTTCTAATGTGCCTGAATCGACGAATCTTCGCCTTTTTTTCGTGGATGGTAGATTAGGGATTTTGTTTAGAATATACTTCCCTATATCATCCACTTTGTGGTGTTTATGAGCTTGGTATCGCACTAAATTAGAATATTTCTCTTCTTCTTGATCTTTCTTATTCTGGAACTTTAAATAGTACTTATAACCGTTAACGTAATCGTTGTATGATATTTTATTGCTTAAACCTTCGTAACTTGTGTCGTCTGAGGTGGCAGCAGTAAAGTAACTTTCTTCTCCAGAAGCTTTCGCGTCTCTCTCTTTGCCTGTATCGAGATATTCATCAGGCATTGATTCACCGCCGTTGTAACTATTTTCCACGTTTTCGTTCAAATTCAGATCCGCTATCGGTTCAAAGTGGCGTTTGGACAGTTTTTTTGTATGTGGAATGTATAACTCTGTTGGCATGCTTTGTGTTGCTAGCATTTTCCATATGCTATTCTCACTAGATTTAGCTAATAATTGCTCATATAAAGATATCATAGCATAATCGTCTCCTACTACTGGTATTGTACGCAAAGTGGATGTTCCGTGACTTGTTTCAAGTTTCTGTTTATTACTTTGAACCGTGCTTTTTTGCCGAACTTTCCTCGTTTCTATAGTAGACGCTATTACTGGAAGTGGTGGTGGTAATGTTGTGAAAATACTAGTAGTCATTCTAGAAGTCGTCTTATTCATCGCTTTCCCCATTTTCTTAGTAATGAAGTCTTTAACAGTAGTTTTCGTTTTATTTAATTCCTTGCGAAAATCGCGCGAAAGTTTACATTTCATTTTCTTGTACACATTTTTCAATTCACTTTGAAGTTTATCTTCAATGCCCTGTGTTATTATGACAGTATTATCTTTAGCCGACCTAGCAGCGACCCCGTGAGTATGATCAGAAGCAAACGTTTTATCATCAACTGTATCAATATCTGAAGAGGGAGTTCGTTTTCTATCGTAACTAGGATTTGTGGTTTTAGTACCATAATGCAAATTACGCAAGTAAAATGTTGCCGCCGTAACTGCATTTGATATAACATTTGTAATAGATGGACTTTGCAATGAAATAAATTCTGATTCTTTCTGTTTTATATTACTCAACAAGGCGTCGATTTGAGCTATCCCCGAACTCTCAAAATAATCACGGTTCGCTGACGTTGTAGTTTTGTGTGTGGGGTGTCTTGCTAGAAACTCTATAAACATTTTTTTGCCGTCTTTTGTCGACATTAAATCTATGAAAGAAGACTTTGATGTCTTTTGGCCGAGTCCATATATTTGCTTCAATTCAGTAACTTTATGTGTCAGTTGCGTTAAAGCAGTTGACAAGTTATTGCTGGCTGTCATTGGCGCATACGTTTTCATAGAAGAAAACTTGTCGTTTACCTTAGTAGGTGTTGTTAGTCTTTGATATACAGTTTTCTTGCTTTTATCTATCAAACTTCTTTCAGTGACTTCATTGATACTCTTAGTACCTTTTTCTATTTGTTTTTTTGTTGCAATTTCCTTTTTCCTTCTTTCTAAAATAGGATAATTTTCATCTATTTCATCATTACTCATAAATTGTGGCGTTACATTTTCATTTCTTTCGTAAATTTCAGTCCCATCTATGGCCACAAGAGTAGTTTTTCCGTGAGTATATGTGCTTCTCTGTTTAACATTTCTGCTGCCTTTAGATCCAGTTGCCTTATCTTTGTTCTGTCTTTCTTTTTTACGATGGAACTTGTTCCAGAAGTTGTGTGATTTAGTGTTCTTTTTCTTTTTATTACTTCCTGCGTGAGTTACATTTGTATTTTGTTTGTAAGATTTATGTGGGAGAGGTTTGGGTGTCGTGCTGACGAATTCAAGAAACTCTTGGATTTCTTTAATCCCTCTCGTTGCGTACGTCGCAAGGTCAACGCCATTTCTTTTATATTTGTAGTGATATCTGCCATGTTTAGTTCCGTCTTCTATGTCCTGTATGCTGCTACTGTCGTTAATGTCATCAAAGTTGTAGTCGTTGTCGATACTTTTATGTATAGTGTGTCCGTTCACAAGCACCATTAAATAAAATAACCTGGAAATTAAAATTTGAAATTAATTAACTTTTTATTTTAAAATACACTTTCTACAATGCACACTAGCCCCACACTAGGAGTCCCTGTGACGTGGGTACCATGTACACATACAAAGACGATATAAAAACACCCAGACCCAAAACAGAAAGCCTAGTTCATCATTTAAATTTCTGGCTGGCCTGGGATTAAACCCGGAACCTTTTGCGTGTCAGACCGTTATGCTGTACGCACCACCACAAGTGTTGAATTAAAATTGATATAAAATACAATAACTCATTAAATAATAAAGTATTGCAGCATTTCCTTACGTAGATAGATGGATATATGGATAGATATAAGCAACATAATGTAACTGATGTAACAGATTATGG